>ML370059.1:0-162658 GCA_005239525.1 Nicotiana knightiana
AGGCTGAACCCCACACGCGGGCAGTGTACCTGGGGTATGATGAAGTGCGGCTATCTGGCATGCGGCCTGGGCAGTAAGGGTCTAGGCTCCCCCTCCGGCCCGAGATGTGCAGGATCCGCTGGCAATAAACCAGCCTGGGACTTAGTATCCATAAATCTCAACATAGGGCCCATGACCTCCTGGAAGCCTGGCGCCGTCACGAAGTACATTAGAGCAGGACCCATTGGGGGCACCTCCCCCTGCTCCTCTATAGTAAGATCCACTGGTGGTGCAACTGGAACTGCTCCGGGATGCCCCCTCCCCTACCTCGGGCCGGTGCCCTTTCCCGGCCTCTAACAGATGTACGAGTCCCCACCATCTGTGAGAGAATATAAGAATGAGATTTATTATACCATAAATTGCACGATAGATCATGAATAAAGAGAGGTTTCCTAACACCCTATAACCTCTCTAAGATAAATACAGACGTCTCCGTATCGATCCGCGAGACTCTATCAGGTTTGCCCATGACTTGTGAGACCTACGTGAACCTAGTGCTCTGATACCATGTTGTCATGACCCAAAATCCGACACAGGTCGTGATGGCACCCAACACCGGAGTCAGGCAAGACAACAGTTGTTTACTAGTGAGGTTACCTTATTTGACATACCAACCCCACACTTACCAAGTTGTTAAACTTAGATCATTTAATGAAAAGTGGAAACATTAACCAATTTAAATAAATACAACCGAAATGATCGTGATCCAATATATATACAGTCCCAAAATAAGAGTCTAATATGTGCATGCCAGGAACTAGTGTCGCAAGTCAATAGGCAATCTAGCAGAATATACAAAAGATGATACAGGTTGTACTACTGTCTGAGAGGATGTAGGCAGAAACAAACAAACAATAAATCCATAGCCCAACTGTGGATAGCCATGGAAGGCAGCTCACAGTGTAGTCAGGTCCAGAACATATATATCAAGCTCCGGTCGGATAAACTGATGCACCAGCCTCAAAACCTGTACAATTAAGTACAGAAGCGTAGTATGAGTACACAAACAGATATGTACCCAGTGAGTATCCCGCCTAACCTCGAAGAAGTAGTGACGAGAGGTCGACGTGACACTTACTGAGGTCACACAATGTGGTATGAGTATAGGATAACGAGTAGTAGCAGTACTGAAAAGTAATATGGAAATGACCATCAAATAACAATCACTAGTACCCTCGCGCCATTTTGTTTTCCATGGAATACACGTTATGTATCCTTCTTTCTTTTCATGAAAACAATAGTTGCAATTACAGGGCTTCTCACAATTTCCAAAACATATAACAGGCTATAAAAATACGGTTATTATGACGCGAAAAGCAAATGTGCACTATCGTGGATCGAACGGCCCGAACCATAGATGAATCTATTTGCCCCGCTCGCGCATCGAACATGCGACACGGTTAACATAATACCAATTCCACCCCCGCTCGCGAATCGAACCTGCGAGTTGGGTGAACATAATATTAGAGCTACCCCGCACGCGAATCATCCATGCGACTCCGGTTCCCATATAAATTCCAACTCATGATTAGCATGAGATTTCCAAATAATTTAGCAGGGGACATACTAACAGTGTGAGAATTTTAGAGATATTAACTTCAATCATAACCCCTTAGGCCTTTACATGTGAGATTCAAGGACAGTAGGCTACTTAATCCATATACAAGATCACAGATTCAACAAATAAAGCATGCTTGTGAGTCCTAAACTACCCGACAAAGCATAATAGTAGCTGCGCACGGACTCTCGTCACTTCGTGCGATCGTAAACCCCACAAATAAGGACAAACCACCAGTTATAATTATCTATGGGGACAACTCCCTCTTACAATGTTAGAAAGGAGACTCACCTCGTGCCGAATTCACTTCCCAGACAAAGAACGCGCGCGAAACTCCGAGCTCTACACCTGAGGACTCGAAACTAGCTAAAAGTTATACAAATTCATTAAATTATGCTCAAAGTATGGAAGTTCTCCTACTCATTTAGTAAATTCACCATTCATGAAAAAAATCTAAAATCCGACCCCGTGCCCACATGCTCGGATTTCAATAATTCTCGAAGTGAACACTAACCCATATCCTAACGATCACAAATATATGATTTCCACTTGATTTCATAGCTAATTGGCGGGTAAATTCTCAAATTAACGAAGGCCCTAGGTCAGTACCAAATTCTTGATTTTTCACTAATTTTAGGTAGTTAATTTAGCTTATAATCCATGCATGAAGCTAATTTTGAGTAGAGTTTACTTACCTTAGAATACCAGGTCGTTAGCCCCTCAACAATGGAGAAAGTTGTCGAAGGAAAAAGAAGAACATGAGAAAAATGAGTTAAAACCCGTGTATCATAACACACTGTCAGGACAGTGTTTTCGCACCTGCGGCTCGAGGACCGCACCTGCGAGAAAAATCTCGGAACTGCGAAAGTGGACTGGGGAGCCTGGGCCTACACCTGCGGAGTGGAGACCTCACCTGCGGCTCCGCTCCTGCAGAATTTTGTCCGCACCTGCGATAATTGGCCAGACCTCTTTGGGTCGCACCTGCGATGCTGGGGACCACAGGAGCGATCCCGCACCTGCGACTGGGTAACCGCACCTACGTTCACACCAGAACAAGTGCACCAACATCTATTTTAGCTTGTTTTAGCCCCATTAGGTGCCCGGGAGGCACCTTGGCCCACCCGAGCCCCAGTCCAAATATACCAACGAGTCCTAAATAATAATACAGTCTCGCTCGAGCCTACGAAACACCCAAAACAACGCTAAAATTCAAAATCAAACCTTCAAACACCAAGACTTCGCTCACAACGCGCCGAACTGACCTATACAACTCGGAATGACACCAAATTTCGCAGCCAAGTCATAATTAACAATACAGAACAATTCCTGATATCAGAATTCAGTTCGAACCTCGATAACACAAAAACACATCCCAAACCAAAATAGGAACTTAAGGAACTTCTTATTTCAATATTGGGCGCCGAAATGCCCCCGCGTCATCAGAAACCCATTCCGAACATACGCCTAGGTCCAAAATCATCACACGAAGCTACCGGAACCGAATAAACTCGATTCCGAGGTCGTTTACCTGAAATTTAAACCAAAGTCAAACTTGGCCTTAAAGCCCAACCTTAAGGAACCAATTGTTCCTATTGCACTCTAAACACCTCTGATTCTTGAACCAGCATTCCCCCAAGTCATAAATAATAAAATGATGCTATGGGAAGTTTCATTTAGGGGAACTGAGTCCGCTAACACCAAAACAACCGGTCAGGTAGTTACATTAGTACCGAGGAAGGCCATTCCAGCCCCATGGAGAAGATACATCTCCACATCAATGCCAAACCACTCGGTACTGTTAATGGCTTAGACGGCCCAGAGAAGAACCATCTCAGAGTATATACATCACTATTCATCAATCACTCAGTACCGAGGAAGGCCAATCTCCCCCAATGGAGAAGATCCATCTCCAAGTATATAATGCTTTGGGAAAGATCCATGACCAAGGAAAATCCATCCCTCAATAAAATCAACCGCGCTCACTGGGGGTGTGTACAGACTCCGGAGGGCTCATACAGCCCAAGCACTATCATAAGCCAGATCCAGGCATAAATCAATATAACATGACGCGGCGTGCAAATCGATCCCATACCTTTCACTCATAATAAGGCTCTCAACCTCACTCAGCCATCATTCTCTCCATTGTCACTCTCGGGCTCACAATGTATGAAGCTGGCCCGACAATAATGATATGGTGTATCAATAAAGAACACTAAGACAGACATATGATATGAATGCATGATTATGACTGACTACAAAATATCAATGTAAGCCGTGATATGACAGCAATAAATGACCATTATGGGTCCTAACAATATCATCATAAAAGCCTAAACCCGATATTTAGCATTATTGATAGATCAAGTACTTTATGACATGGTGGAAACACAAATATCGGAAAAAATATGGCCACTTTATAGTGCCATGGGAAAAACCCAATCCCAATTCATAGGGTGCATGACCACGTGCCTGTCACGTAGCATGTGCATCACCTCAATACTAATCACATAACACGTATTGTGGGGTTTCATACCCTTAGTACTAAGCTTAGAAGAGTTACTTACCTCGAACGAGCCAATACCAATGCCGAGCAGGCCAAGCGATGCTCCAAAGATGCCATCCCCGTGTTCTAACCTCCGAACGGCTCGAAACGGAAAAATAACAATTCAAATACATGAAATAATGCCAAAGTAACCAATCCCGATCATAAAAGATCAAATCTTGAATCAAAGCCCGAAATCGGCTCAAAATCCCAACCTGGGCCCGCACCTCGGAACCTGACAAAACTCATAAAATCCGACAACCCATTTAATTACGAGTCCAACCATATGAGTTTCACTCAAATCCGACCTCGAATCGAGTTAGAATTACTTACCTAGATGATTTCCTTGAAAAAATCCCGAATAGTCGCCTCAAACCAAGCTCCCAAAGTCCAAGATGTGAAATAATACCCTAAAACTCGCTTATGTAGAGCACCCATCTGATCTTCACTACGCGGTCCGCAAAATTCCATCGCGGCCGCGCACTCCTCACCGTGGTCTGCGTAACTCCTACCACGGCCGCGAAAATCCCAATCTCCTGCGGTCGAGACCAAAATTATGTGGTTCGTGCCAGCCTCCACTGCTGCCCGCAAAATTCTGCCGCTGAAATCAAAATCCTACCGTGGCCCGCAAAATTCTGCTGAGCTTCGCAACTGCATAACACGATAAGAAATATTTGTGTTCTGAAATTGCCCAGACTTGCCCAAAACACACCCTGAAACACACCCGAGGCCTCCGGAACCTCAATCAAAGGCACCAACAAGTTATATATCAACTTACAACCTTGGTCGAATCCTCGAAACTCACAAAACAGCCTCTACTTACAAAATTAACCTCGGATTCAAGCCTAAGAACTTCTAAACTTCCAATCCCCGTAAACGATGCCGAAACCTACAAAACCTCATCCGAATAACCTCAGATTTTGCACACATGTCACAAATGACTCTACGAACCTACTCCAACTTGTGGAATTCCATTCCGACCCAGATATCTAATTCTCCACTACCGACCAGAATCATCAAATTTCTAATTTCGCCAATTCAAGCCTAATTCTACCACGGGCTTCCAAATTATTCTGAACACACTCCTAAGTCCAAAATTTCCTAACGGAGCTAACCGAATCATAAAAATCGAAATCCGAGATCATTTGCTCATAAGTCATCATCTGGTTGACCTTTCCAACTTGAACTTCTAAATAAGAGACTAAGTGTCTCATTCCACTCCGAAACCAACCCGGACCCTTACTAACCAACACGATATGATAAAAATAAAGCTGAAGATCACAAAAGGTCAAATAAATGGGGGAAACGGGGCTCTAACTCTCAGAACGACCAGCTGGGTCGTTACATCTTCCCCTACTTAAATATATGTTCATCCTCGAATGAGTTCAGATTTGTTCCAAAATCTATCGAATCACCATGAATCCTCACTATGGACATACCCGGGGGTGATCCCACATCCCCATATCCCATATAGGTCTGATAACACAACATAACTGCAATTTCTTCATCAAACCTAGCCCATAAACCTTAGAATCCAATTTCTTTATCTGATATTCCTATAGTATCATAATCTTGCATCAACACACTGTATAAGTCTGAACAACTATATCAAGCCATAGACATAACCCAAGTTGAAATCGCACGATATACCACATAACTCAACCACTCATAGCGACAATTTCTAATCACAGTAGTTGCTCAAACAACCCAAAGCTGATAACACACCACTTATCGAACAAAGCCTAATTTTAACACCTTCATATATTGCCAACGCGGAAACTCAACACCCTTTGTCGGATAAACAAGTTGAGGAATTCCCTCTCCATCGAAAGGAACAATAGCAAATTTCTAAGCTGATCAACATCAATATCATCCTAAATATACCGCAATCATATTCGACAACACCCATTATAGGTCCGATGACCTCATTTCATCCATCACAACAACTCTAGTGACATGCCACATCAATAAAAATTAAAGCCACAACTCGTGCAATCCGTGCACCAATAAGCAACAAGCTGAGGGTACTCAAACATAGAAAATGACTCAAGCGAGAGAACCATCCCGCAAGCTCAACAAATACCACCACAAGGAGATGCTAAAACCCCATCACGCCCCATAGAAACATAACACATGAATCTAACAAAAGGATCATATTCCAACATAACTTTGCTGCAAAAGCGCGACCCCATCAAAACAGTGTTCCTCATGAAATACCTCAATTCACAATGCTCAAAATCAACAACCATGCGAAGTTCAACATCTTGTACTCAATGTTCATTACCATAACCACGGAGAATCAGATGAAAATAATATTCATTTTATGTACTTGAATCAGATGTTGCGATGCATATTTTTGTAGTTAAAACGAACATATAAAGTAAAATACTGCGACATATTTGTGACAAGTGATTTTTGTCGCCAACTTTTTTAGAAATGATTCTCAAAATATTTTTTGACGTATTAAGTTTAACGATAAAATTAATTCAGGTTCATTCAATTGGACTTTGATGACCTTTTTTCTTCTTTTGCAGCCCGAAGAGATGGCAAATTTCGGAGACTATACCTCACCTTTCTCAAAACTTAGATATCGTTCACACCCCACAAGCTGGCCGGTATGCAGCCTCATGGACTTCTTTCAGGAACTCCCTTCATTTACAAAACTGGACCTTGGAGCAAGAATCTACTTCTAAAAAATGTTCCAAGATGTGGTATCTCCAAGCACCAATCCATCGACACGTAAACATTGCTAGCACCCTTGCCAAACTTTGGGTATCGAATAATTCAAGGCGAAGTATTTTGGGGAAGGGCGAGTATCGTCATATTCTAGAATATTGGGAATGGTTTGAAGATGTACTTGGTGGAAGCCAAAAAATCTCAAGTACAACAAAGGTTTAAGATGTAGTTTATGAGTCACTTTTCACTTATGATCGGAACTCGAACATTTTTTCAAGCATTTTGTGAGGCTTGGTACCCCAAGACGAACACGGTTTTTACATTAGCCAGGGAACTGTATATCTCTCGTTGGGACTTACATATCATTGGAGGTCTTCCCATTGCGGACTCTCTGTAGGAAGAGGTGGTACCTGAGACAAAAAATAGATGAGATTTATTCTTCGATCTTGCGAGTATTATTTGCTGCCTTCCATCACCTTAAGAAAGGTACGGGTGTTGACACCCCATTTATCCCATATATATTCTTCAAAAATGCATATATATTTTTAAAATAATGCATGAACATCAATTAGTATTTTTCCATATTTTTCTATAATTTCAAAAGATTTTTAATTAATTTATTCCATCATTCATCATCTAGTAATTACTATGTAACTACCCGACCGGTCGTTCCGTGAGATTAGCCTCATTTTACCCGTTCCTGCTTTATCATATGTTGCTTAGCCTATTTATGTTGTGTTGGTTCGGTTGGATCGGGTTCAGAGTGGTCGTGGTTAGAACTGAGACCCTTAATCTCTCAAATTGGCTTAATAGTTGGAAAACTAAATGGGAGTTGACTTACTAGTAAACCACCTCGGAATGTAGATTTTATGGCTCATATAGCTTCGTTACGTGATTTGGGACTTACGAGTGTGTTCGGAATGAAGATTTGGTTTCCGGTGTAGAATTAGGCTACATTAGCGAAAGTTAGTTTTTAGTCATTTTCGGTCGGCAGTGGAAAATATGTTACCGGGGTCGGAATGGAATTCCTGAAGTTGGAGCAGGTTCGTAGTGTCATTTTGGACGTGTGTGCAAATTTTTAGGTCGTTCGAACGTGTTTTGGTTGGTTTCGGCATCATTGGTGAAATTTTGAAATCTCAAAGTTCATATTCTTGAATCCGATGTGATTTTGGTGTTTTGGCATTGTTTTGGGTGTTTCGAAGGCTCGATTAAGTTTGAAAAAGTTTATGGGACTTATTTGTGTTTTTGGTTGGGGTCCCGAGGAGTTCGGGATGATTTCAGATAGTCATCGGAGGGATTGAAGTTGGAAAATGCAGCTAAAGAAGCTGCTGGTGCGAGGCATCTGGTGTGGCTACACCTGCGGAAGGGTAGCCGCAGGCACGACTCCGCAGGTGCGGGGTGTCTTGCACAGGTGCGAAAAGGGGTCAGGCTGGAGGATGTCGCAGGTGCAAGGGATCGACCGCACCTGTGGAGCCGTAGCTGCGAGATTTGGGCATTTAGTGGAATTCCGCAAGTGTGCACCTGGGACCGCAGATGCGGGTCCACAGGTTCGAAGCAATGGACACAAGTGCGGTTTCACTGGGCAACAAATATAAATACTTGCCTCTGCGAATTTTTGGCATTTCTCATAACTTTTGCATGCGGGTTGTCATTTTGGGAGCAATTTGGAGAAGGATTTCGAGGGTCTTCAGTGGAGGTAAGTTTCTCATACTAAAAACACGATTCTATGTTATTATGTGATTGATTAGGCTTGGAATTAGTGGATTTAATAGAATAAATTGGGGATTTAGGGCATCGGAAATTGAGACTTATAATTAAGAAATTTAGGGGTCAATTATGGCCGGATTTTGATGCTTTTTATATGTGTAGACTCCGGAAAGGATGACGATTCTTGTGATGCAATTTTTATCGAATTCCGAGACGTGGGCCCAGGGATCGGGTTTTGCCAATTTCGGAAATTGTGACAAAAATTGGTAATTTTTTATTAGGCCTTGTTCCTTTAGCGTATATTGATATTGTTAATCTAGTTATGGTTAGATTCGGAGCAGTCGGGAGCTCATTCGAGGGGCAAGAGCATCACGGATTAGTATTTGGGCCCGGATGAGGTAAGTAATGACTATAAATCTTATCCTGAGAGTATGAAACCCCGGACTTCGTATTTTCTCACAAGTTTTGAAGTGGCGCACATGCCGGATGGAGAGTGTGCAGCGTGTACTGATTTGGATTTGGACTTGGTCCTTTCCGTGGCAACTATTGACTTTCGGATTTTTCTCTAAATCATATGTTAAATTGTGTTCTAAAACTATTGTTAAATTTGGGTTGTAAGTCAAGTTTGGGGCCTTGCGCCAACTTGTTTTGGCCTCTTGGGTGCTTTTTACTACTATTTCCTCAGCGTGTTGACTTATGATTTACACTCAGTCATATTATGCTTAACGATTTTCGAAACTCAGCCTTATTTACACTATTTGAGTTATAAAATGATGTTTTGGGTTGAGTACCCCATTTTACTGATATCTCGAGGGGCTTACTAAGAGTTTCTGACTGAGTGAGGCCGAGCGACTGATTGTGAGGATATGAGATGCCACGAGGTGGCTTGATTAGGTCTTGGGCTGAAGATACCCTATGGAGTCCGTACACAACCCTAGTGAGCGCAACTACCTACTGAGTGCGAGTGCCGAGTGACGAGTGACGACTGATTGGGAGGCATGAGTGACAGTAAGGTTGCCCGAGGGGCTGATACTTAGTGATTGTGAGGTATGCTGAGTGACTGATTTGTGACTGACTGAAGTTTTGCCCGAGGGGCAATTTATGATTCATGTTTTGACCCGAGGGGATACTTATGATTTATTTCATTTTTACACTAAACTCTTCGGGTATTTTATTTCTGAAATTGTTGGAAAACAGATTTTTCATAGGATTTTACTGAAGTTGGTTTTAAAGCAGGTTCATTTCATATATATATATATATATTGTCACGATCCCAAAACATAAACCGGATGTGGTGGTGCCTATCGTGGAACTAGGATAGCCAACAATCCCATATTTATAGTTTCTTTCAAAATCCCAATCCAATTTCAAGCATTTCATAAAATACACAGAGTTTACTATAATAAGTAGGCCAATAAACAATGCCACCAACCCCAAAATCCAGAAACAACGTGCCATGAGCATCTAAGAAAATATGCAAAGGATATACTGTTATAATACAAAATCTCCAAATAAAAAGCTAGATATAACAAGAAGGGAAAACAGAGATGATGCGGACGCTGAACATCTACCTCTATATCCCGCACTCTGGCTCCGTATGGAAAATGTAGCTAATGCTCGGTATCTGCACTTGAATCTTACACGGAAGTGTAGGGAGTAATGTGGGTACGCCAACTCAGTAGTAATAAAAATAAATCAAGTCTAAGCGGCAAGAAATCACATAGAAATCAATGTCATCAATTCGCAATATGCACAACCTTACTTTCCAAAAGTATAAACATATATATATATATATGAAATCATTATGCCTTAAACCCAATTTCAGAAAAATCCTTTGGAAAATGTATATTTTTAACAACTCCAAACTAAAAGATATAGTATGAAAATGAAATGAATCATATAGAGGCCCCTCGGGAAAAACATATTTCATAAGTTTAGAGTGAAACTAGTAAAATTATAAGTAACCCCTCAGGAAAAAACATGTATCATAATCAGCCCCCTCAGGCATGCCTCACAGTCACTCATAATCAGTCACTCAACATCTCACAGTCACTCATACCTCCCAATCACTCGGCACTCGGTGCGTTCACTGGGGGTGTGTGCAGACTCCGGAGGGGCTCCTTCATCCCAAGCGCTAATATAGAGCCACCTCGTGGCGTATCATATCCTTACAATCAGGCCCTCGGCCTCACTCAGTAGAACCACTCAAAATTCCACTCGGGCAAATCAGTAAAACAGGGTACTTGACCTAAAACATCATTTTTAAATCTCAAAGTAGTGTAAGTGAGGCTGAGTTTCGAAAACAGTAAGCACAATGTGGCTGAGTGAAATCATCAACAAATAATGAGGAAAACAACAGTAAAAAGCCCCCAATGGATCTAAACAGGGTACTTGACCTAAAACATAATTTTTAAATCTCAAAGTAGTGTAAATCAGGCTGAGTTTCGAAAACAGTAAGCACAATGTGGCTGAGTGAAATCATCAACAAATAATGAGGAAAATAGCAGTAAAAAGCCCCCAATGGGTCTAAACAGATCTTTAGAACATAATTTAACATAAGGTTTTGAGTAAAATATGCAACTCATTAGTTGTCGCGGAGTGGACCTAGTCTAATCCAAACAGTCACTGCACCAAATACTCGTCATCCGACATAGGCGCCATTCTAAAATCAGTGAGAAATACGTAGTCCGAGGTTTCATACCCTCATGACAAGATTTATAATCGTTACTTACCTCTACCGAGCCACAATACTAGTCCGCTATGCTCTTGCCCCTCAAATCGGCTCCAGATATCTCTGAATCTAGCCAAAAACACTTTAACATCATTAATATATGCTAAAGGAACACAACCCAATCGAAAACTATCAAATTATACAAAAATATCGAAATTCAACCAAACCCGAGCCCCATGACCATGTCTCGAAATTCGAAAAAATTTGCATGACTAGAATCTTCGTCCTCCCACGATTCTATACATACCAAGAACACTAAAATCGGACCACAATTTCCCACTCAAATCCTCAAAAGAAAATTCAAATTTCCATGCACCCTTCTTCCCCAAATTTGGGTTTAATTCCAACAATTTTACGGTTTAATTATTTAGAAAACGAGATATAAACGAGTCATGAAGTTTAAAACCTTACCTCTAAGTGATTCCGTTCAAAAATGGAGGAAAATGAACTATTCTCGCACAAATGGCATTTAAAACATTCTGCCCAGCCATTTAATTTCCTCAGTGCGATCGCGACATTAGAGACGCGATCGCGCTGCACAGTCCAGCCAACTAAATGTGATCATAAACTAATACACGTGATTGCATAGAACAACTTCCCACCCCAGACACACGCCTTAGAATCCTCTACGCGATCGCATAGAACAAAATGCCTGCCCTAGTCTATTACTCTACGCGATCGCGGACGAGTCCATGCGATCGCATGGAAGGATTCACTGCTGCTAAAACACCAAAAAACAATAGTCTTCTTAAAGCCAAAAAGTGCCCGTTTGAGCATCCGAAATACACCCGAGGCCCTCGGAACCTCAACAATTCCTACCAACACACCCCATAATATCATTCAAACTTAGTCGAGCCTTCTAAACACCAAAAACAACATGAAAACACCAAAATTACATCAACTACGCTGAAACCAACCGAAACACCTCCAATTGACCTGAAATTTTGCAGACATATCCAAAATGACATTACGAACCTGCTCCAACTTCCTAAATTCCATTCCGATCCCAATAGCCTTTTTTCCACTGTCGACCGGTAATCGCCAAAAACTAACTTTCGCCAATTCAAGCCTAATTCTACACCGGACATCAAAACATCATTTTGAACGCATTCCTAAGTGCCAAATAACCTAACGAAGCTATCCGAGCCATAAAATCCGCATTCCGAGGTCATTCACCAATAAGTCAGCTCTCAGTTGACTTTTTAAATTATTAGGCTACTTTAAGAGACTAAATGTCTCAATTCTCACCATGACCACTCCGGACCCAAACCAACTGACCAAACACAACAAAAGCAGGCTAGAAATATATGACAAATGGAGAAATGGGGGAAATGGGGTAAATCTCACGGAACGACCGGCCGGGTCGTTACATCCTCCTCCTCTTAAACAAATGTTAGTCCTCGAACGGGTCTAGAAACATACCTGGAATCTCGAATTAGTGAGGATATATGTCACGTATCTCCCGCTCGATCTCCTAGGTAGCATCCTCCACCGTCTACCCTCTCCACTGAACCTTCACTGAAACTATATCTTAGACCTCAGCTTCCTAACCTGTCGACCCAAAATAGACACTAGCTCTACCTCATATGACATATCACCCTCGAGATGAACCGTGCTGCAATCCAAAACATTAGACGGGTCACCAACATACTTCCGGAGCATCGAAACATGGAACACCGGATGAATACTCGATAAACTAGGAGGCATAACAAGCCTAAAGGCCACCTCCCCAACCCTATGAAGCACCTCAAATGGCCCAATGAACCTAGTACTCATCTTCCCCCTCTTCTCTAATCTCATAACACCCTTCATGGGCGACACCTTCTGCAACGCCTTATCCAGAACCATGAAAGACACATCTCAGACCTTCCGGTCCGCATAACTCTTCTTCCTGGACTACACCGTGCGAAGCCGCTCCTGAATCAACTTCGCTTACTCAATGCATCCTGAACAAACTTTGTACCCAATAGCCTAGCCTCGCCCGGCTCAAACCAACCAACCAGAGATCTGCACCTCCTACCATATAAAGCCTCATACCAAGCCATCTGGATACTCCACTAATAGCTGTTATTATATGCAAACTCCGCTAGTGGCAGAAACTGGTCCCAAGAAACACCAAAGTCAATCCCACAAGCACGTAACATATCCTCCAAAATATGAATGGTACGCTCCGACAGCCCGTCGGTCTGAGGATGGAGTCTGATTGCCTCCCCCAGCCTGAGCTGTGGTGGCAGTAGAAGACATGGCGACTGTCTGAGTCAAACTGGTGCACACTGTCAGTATCCGAGACAATGTCTCCTGAAGACCCGGAATAACCATAGGCACTGGCGGTGCCTGAGCCTGTCCCGCTGGAATACCATCGGCGGGAACCTGATCCTGATCAATAGGGGGACCCTGGGGTACTGTCCCTGCTGCTGCCCGGGCTGGCCCCCTACCTCTACCACGGCTTCGACTGCGGCCTCGACCTCTCGCTAGTATAGCTGGCGTCTGGTAACTCTGATCGGTGTGGTGTGTCCTCACCATCTGTGAGAGAATGAACACGTAAGTTCAGATGTCAAAAATCAATGGATTAGCACGAAAGAGTTCAAGAAATATATAAATGTTTCCTAAAAGTTCGACAGCCTCTCGAAGAAAAGTACAGACGCCTCCATACCAATCCACAAGACTCTACTAAACCTGCTCATTACCGTTGAGTCCTATGTAACATAGGCTCTAATATCAAATTGTCACGACCCCAAAACCTAAACCGACGGTGATGGCACCTATAGTGGAAGTAGGCCAGCGAACAATCCCATGTTTACAGTTTCTTTCAAAATCCCAATCAAATTTCAAGCATTTCATAAATATACAGAGTTTACTATAATAAGTAGGCCAATAAGTAGTGCCACCAACCCCAAAACCCGGAGCCAACTTGTCATGAGCATCTAAGAAAATAAGCCAAAGATATACTATTATAATAAAAAACCTCCGAATAAAAATCTAGATACAACACGAAGGGAAAACAGAGATGTTGCGGACGTTGAACAGCTACCTCTATATCTCGCACTCTGGCTCCGCACGAAAAAGGTAGTTAATGCTAAGTATCTGAACCTAAATCTGCACACAGGGGTACAGGGAGTAATGTGAGTATGCCAACTCAGTAGTAATGAAAAAAATTCAAGTCTAAGCAGCAAGAAATCACATAGAAATCAATGTCATCAATTCACAATATGCACAACCTTGCTTTCCAACAGTAAAAACATAGATATATGAAATCATTATGCCTTAAAACCAACTTCAGAAAAATCCTTTGGAAAATGTATATTTTGAACAACTCCAAACTGAAAGATTTAGTATGAAAATGAAATGAATCATATAAAGGCCCCTCGAGCAAACCATATTTCATAAGTTCAGAGTGAAAGTAGTAAAATCATAAGTAGCCCCTCGGGCAAAAACATGTATCATAATCAGCCCCTCGGGCATGCCTCACAGTCACTCATAATAAGTCACTCAGCACCTCACAGTCACTCATAATCAGTCAATCAGCACCTCACAATTACTCATGCCTCCCAATCACTCAAAAAGCCCATGGGGCGAATCAGTAAAACAGGGTACTCAACCCAAAACATCATTTTTAAATCTCAAAGTAGTGTAAATCAGGCTGAGTTTCGAAAACACTAAGCACAATGTGGCTGAGTGAAATCATCAACCAATAGTGAGGAAAACAGTAGTAAAAAACCCCCAAGGGGTATAAACAGATCGGCACGAGGCCCCAAACACGGCTTATAGCCCAAAAATTTCAACAATCTTTAGAACATAATTTAACATAAGGTTTTGAGTAAATTATGCAACTCATTAGTTGCTGCGGAGTGGACCTAGTCCAATCCCAAAAGTTAGTGCACGCCACATACTCGTCATCCGACATGTGCACCATTCTAAAATCAGTGAGAAATACGTAGTCCAGGGTTTCATACCCTCATGACAAGATTTATATCCATTACTTACCTCTACCGGGCCACAACACTAGTCTGCTATGTTCTTGCCCCTCAATTTGGCTCCCGATTGCTCTGAATGTAGCCAAAACCAGTTTAACATCATTAGTATATGCTAAAGGAACACATCCCAACCGGAAACTATCTAAATATACAAGAATCTCAAAATTCGGCCAAACCCGAGCCCTGGACCCATGTCTCGAAACTCGATAAAATTTGCATCACTAGAATCCTCGTCATCCCACGATTCTATAGATACCAAGAACACTAAAGTCGGACCACAATTTCGCACTCAAATCCTCAAAAAAATTCCAATTTCCATGCACCCTTCTTCCCCAAATTTGGGTTTAATTCCAACAATTTTATGGTTTAATTACTTAGAAAACGATGTCACACCTCCTTTTTTCACTACCCCCGGATTAATGAAGGGTGATAAGGGAGTTTTTCCAATTAAAGTGACATTATTCGGATTTGGGATTTATTTATTTATTTCAGAGTAGCCACCCGGATTTTTGACGATGCTCCGGGACAACATGTTATTTTGAAAAATCCCAAACCGAGGAAATTTTGACTCTGTTTTTATTTGTCTGCGAGCATAAATCCGAGTAAGGTATTCTGTTAACCCGGGAGAAGGTGTTAGGCATTCCCGAGTTCTGTGGTTCTAGCACGGTCGCTTAACTATTAATATTTGGTCTAATTATCTAATTATTTACATATTTTTAGACATATTGTGCTTTTTTGCCTTTTTCAGTTTTTAGCCGCTTTTAATATTTATGGATTTATCTTGAAACAAGTCACGATGGCGTGCACTTGTTTGTTTTTGGACAAAATATAACTGCGCCACATGAAATGCACCCGCAATTACAACATGTGATTTTTATTAAAATTTGAAGTTGAAGTCGGGGACATGAGTTGTCGCACCCGAGTGTAGATTACGTAGTCAAGACTATGGTCATGACAGTTTTAGAGTGCCTATTTGAGGTGATGTTTGATTATTCTTCAGGTTTTTCTATTTGAAATAACATTTTTAGTCTTAAAATCAATTAGGACGTTTATGGATTTATCTTGGACAAGTTACGATGGCGTACACTTGTTGTTTTTGAACACATGACAATCACGTCACATGAGATGCACCCGTGGTTGCTATATGCATTTTATTAGTTGTTTGGAGTGAGGGCCGGGGCATGAGTTGCCACTCCCAAGTTTAGGTTAAGGTAATTTGAGGTAATACTCATTTTTTGTTAAGTTTCAAAGTAAGGGTGTTCATTCTACCTAAGGATTACCTAAAATGATGTTCAATAGCCTAAAGATAACATGTTTTGGGCTATGGCTTCGTTTAAGCCCCAAATTGTATCACTTTAGGCCATCCTAATTAATTCATTTGGACATGATTCGAAAAATAGTCAAGAACAAACATACTAACACATCTCACGTCTATATGGTAAGAAATAAGGCAAATTTTGAATTGTGAATATAAGGTTACATATACAAGATTTCATTACCGTTTAATCTACTCTAAACAAGAGTATTTATACACATCTTATGGATCTAACATGGAAATTTGTCTTAAATTTTGTGACAGAACAAGCCTTAAAAAACTGAATTAAGTTATGGTTGCTTTTATTCAGAGCGGACAATTTAAGAAAAGATCCGGATTTCAGATTCCACCTTTTGATAATCGATTTGAAAACCCATTTGTGTTCAGTAGTGACAAATTTACAGTGGATTTCGTGAATGAAAACACTTTTCATGCTAATTAACAAGAGAAGAGAAAAAGGACTGGTTACAGATTGTTTAAAACAATTAATGGGTCTAACATTCCATGCCCCATAGCCTGAAATTCAGATACTACCAGGCTCAATTGGGCCATGTTTACGAGTCTGGCCCAACTCGGGTGACCTTGGCATGTCTGGACCATAACTACTATAGTAATAAATATTTCTGAATTAATTTATATAGTTCAGTCCATATTTACAACTGAAAAAGGTGAAATGTACATAGAAGACTCTAGATATGCTATTACTATTACATTACTCCTGAATCATAGTAATAATGATTTACTAATAGGAAAAATAAATAAGGGAAAAACAACACTAGTTGCTGCTCCTGTGCAAGCCAGCAAACATGTCCTTCGAAGACTTACACCTGCATTTTAATTATAAGTCCAAAGTTTGAGTACTTGAACAGTATTAATGAACGACCTTTGGGCATTTTGTGAGATGAATCTAGTCACAAAAGGGAGTTAGATTTAACCTTAATGATGCCATAGGAGAACAAAATATGTTCATGCCTTCTAATGGACTGAATCTAACCATAGAAAAGGTTAAATTCAAACCCAGTGATATTACTTTGTTTAGACTCTTTAACAGTCATCTTTATGTCATGCAACGGATATCAGCAAGCATTTATTCAAATACTTTGACTACTATGGGCATTTTGAGGAGTGAATCCAACTATTTTGTTACTTCAGATTCACTTTCCTAAAGCTCCATCTCATTACACACCTATATACTTTGAAGGATAATTTTCAGCAAAGCTAAACTACTGTTATGCACTATTAATGGGGTGAATTTGACTATTAGAAAGTCAGATTCGTCTACCCTAGTGCTAATTCAACATAATTCCAAACCATATAGAGGCTTGCTCATTTATGCATTTAAGAGGATGAATGTGACCAATCAAAGGTTCAGATTCCTAACTCTAATGCCCTTCTTAATTACATATTTTATACCCTTTAAAAAAGGATAAACTTCATCCAACCATACTAATGTTTGTGCACTGCTAAGGGGGTGAATTTGACTATTAAAAAGACATATTCATCTACCCTAATGCCAATATCCTAGAATTTCTAGAGACTTGCTTATTTAATCTCTTTACTGACCAAAGAGACTCAATCGAAAGCATATTTCAGCATTGTTATTGATTGAATCTGACCATAGAGAAGTTCGGATTCAACACCTTAATGCAACTTGTTTCCTAATATAGGACCATGAGTACTTATCACATATAACCTTAAGTAAACAATCATGCACCAACTGGAAAAAATACTAACACCAAGACATTACATATCACACTCACAGAATTATTATCATGCGAATAAACATCTACACAGTCACATTTAACAAAACAGGAACAGTAACTTCATTCATCAAGAACAACCAGTTTTACACAGTGAGCAGAAAATGAGGATTCTAGTCAAAAAATTTCATTAAGAAGAGATGAACTGATACATACCTTTAAAGAGAAAAAAAGCAAAGATACTTGACCAAATAAAGGTCAAGTAGGAACAATAACTGTAAGAAGGAAGAGAAATCAACAACAGCAAACAGAAACCCCAAAGAAAACCAAACAGTCCAGCAAGAATACACCCAGAAATCTTGAGTATGAATGTTTGAAGGAAAACTTCTAGAAAACCCCAAAATTCAGACAAAAGAAGATAGCAACTAAACTAGGCCATCTACTTATGAACTTGTTTTCCAAAAGGAAATCAGATTTTTTCTAATAGTAATCGTCTTTTCAAAACCTTTTATGTGGAGACAGTATTTCTGAAAATGGGAAGGATTCTATATCCCAGCAGCTAAAAAGTGTAAAATAATGTAACCGCCTTCATCTCTATAAAGATGGTCTATTTATAGGATATTTGGGAATGGGATATTCTTTTGAATATTCTCTATCCAAAGCTGAAAATAGTACCAAAATAGTACATAGGGCAGTTGTCTAACCTATCTTTGGGACAGCTGCCCCTATTCTAGAACATTCTTACCTATTAAAAGACCCTATTACCCTTAAAAATCTGATTTCCTAAATCTACATTACCCATTGTACCCCTTGGAGTCCCTGAATATACCATTGGGTAATCAAGGTTAAGCTCACTTTGGGTTATTATTTAACTCTAGTTAACTAACACTAGTTAGGTTCACTAGTTAACTAAGCATTTTGGTTAGTTAACCCCAACTATTTTCTTTAGTTAACTATTAGTTGTTCTTGACTAAGTTTGAGTTAATTAATTAAAGATTAATTGATTAAACGCCTAGATTAGTTTCACACTACTTACATATGTTTAAACCAACTAATTGAAGTAAACCAATCAGTTTTGACTTCTTAAATTAAATTAATTGTTTTAGTTTAATTAAGTCAAGTTCCCTTACCTAAAATCAGAAAACTCGACTAATTATCAAGCCTAGGTTAAATAATTTGTTCTAGTTAATTAATCCTAAATTAATTACCTTAGGCAGATTTTAGGACTTAGTTACTCAATAAAAAATTGTTAGTTTATTAGATTGCTTCTTGATCTTAGTTAATTAAATTAGTAACTAAACTCTCCATGAAGTTAGGAGCCTAATTAACTAATAAAATGATCTAGGTGAATGATTAATCTTCGCATTATACTAAAGTTAGGGTGAGTAATCAAATAGGGATGGACAGTAGCATTTAGAGAGGGGATAATCGACAATAAAGGTATTCTGGAGGACTTAAGCATGATCCAATAAAGCTAATTATTAATTTTAAACAAGTAAAACCTTTAGTAAATCAATGGTGATTAACAGGATAACCTAAATGACTAAACATGGTTGCAAAAACAGTCTGAAATGTGTATAGCATATTAAACACTAAATCAATCAAATCGAAGGTAAGGCAAATCCAAATAGAACAGTCATACATAATGACGAAAACTAATTACTTAATTGACGAGAATAAAATCAAGACATGATTGTCACGAAGCACATTTAGAGTTTAAACTAACAGGTGGAAGAAAGAGACGAAAGAAAACAAAACATCTAAACAGTGATACAACAAAAATAATTAAACTATGACATACTCATTCTAATAGCACAAAGACAGTTAGAAGGGGAAAAGGGGATACCCGTAAAAGGTGTTTTTTGGCCGGGAAAGAGAAAGGAGGTCGTTGGACCTTACCGGATCTAGTGGGGTTTGAAAATGAATCAAACCTTCATGAATCAATTGCTCTAGTTAAGAGCAGTCGACCCATGAAGGTCTACCATTGATTATTCTCGAATCGGTCGGGGAGTAGTTTTTAGGGTTTTCACATTTCTTAGATCTGAAACTGGTGCAAATCGACTAGGTTTTTAGGGAAACCAGCAATAAGAGGTGGTAGAGGGGATGATGGGGATTGTCCAGTGAGAAGTTGGGGTTGATTGGAGGTCGTCCGCCACTGGTAGGTGATTCTCGGTTGGAGGAGCAAGGTAGGAACCCTAGGCGACTAGGGTTTTTATAGAGAAGATAAAGAGAGAGACGGACGAAGGGTAAAGGGGGGGGGGGGTTAGACTTCTAAGTGAATGGGCGGGTAGGGTTTAGTTTGGACATTTATATAGTGTAGGGGGGTGAGTTCCTGGCCGTCCGATCAATTTCGATCAATGGCGAGGATTCAATTGTTTAAACAAAACGGGGTCATTTGGAAGGGTGCTGGGGCAGGTCGGGTAAGGGGGTTTTTGGCCTGAGTGGTTTTGCTTTGTAGGGATTGGTTTTGGGCCTGGGTAGTTTCAAGCCCATGTCTGAAATTAGTTTTTTTTTTCTCAACTAATTAACTAATTAACCTAAATAAGTCCAAATCAAATTTAATACAACAAATATTAGCAACTAATTTTAAACCTTATTTTTCATCTATTTACATATTAATTAAGAATAAAACAAACAATTATATATTCTTAATTAAATCTATGATTGATCGAATAAAAATGATTAATTTTTATAGTAATTAGTTATTAAAAACTACATTACGTTAAATACTCGACATTCGTCTATTATTCAACTAATTATAAATAATAACTTCATAATTCCTTGATAATAGTGATGCAAATTTTAATAATTTTGAAAGATGAATTATGGATATGCAAAAATGCAAGTAATTCACAATTAATTACTGAAAAATCAACAAAATTCATGAAATCAATTGATTTATTGAGATTTTTATACGACGATACGGCGAGTAAAAAGCACATGCTCACAAACGACATATAAACGAGTCTTGAAGATTAAAACCTTACCTCCAAGTGATTCTGTTCAATTGCCTCTTCAAACCCTATCAAAAGAGCTCCCAACTCGTTGAAAAATGGAGGAAAATGAATTATTCTCGCACAAATGGCCTTTAAAACATTCTGCCCAACCATTTAATTTCCTTAGTGCAATCGCGAATTTAGACACGTGATCGCAATGCACAGACCAGCTCACCAGATCCGATCGCAAACTAATACACGCGATCGCATAGAAAAACTTCCCACCCCACACACACGCCTCATAATCCTTTACGCGATCGCACCGTCACCCACACGATCGCACTACCTTACCTAACCAACCTACATGATCGCAATCCTAACCACGCGATCGCATAGAAAAAAATTCATGGCCCACCCTTTTACTCTGCGCGATGGCGGACGATTCCACGCGATCGCATAGAAGGATTCACTTCTACTAAAACACAAGAAAACAGCAGTCTTCTTAAGGCCAAAAAGTGCCCGTTTGAGCATCCGAAGTACATCCGAGGCCCCCGAGACCTCAACCAATCCTACCAAACTTAGTCGAGCCTCCGAAACACCAAAAACAACATGAAAACACAAAAATTACATCAAGTTCAAGCCTATAAACTTTGAAATTACCAAATTTTACAAACTACGCCGAAACCAACCGAAACACCTCCGACTTTCGTAATTCCATTCCGACCCTGGTAGCCTATTTTCCACTGCCGATCGAAAATCGCCAAAAACTAACCTTCGCCAATTCGAGCCTAATTCTACACCGGACATCAAAACTTCATTCCGAACTCACTCCTAAGTCCCAAACCACCTAACGAAGCTATCCGAGCAATAAAATTCGCATTCAGAGGTTGTTCAACAATAAGTCAACTCTTAGTTGACTTTTTCTACTATTAGGCTGCTTTAAGAGACTAAATGCCGCAATTCTCACCATGACCACTCCGGACCCAAACTAACTGACCCAACATAACAAGAATAGGCTAGAAATATATGACATATGCAGAAATGGGGGAAAAAGGGTAAATCTCACAGAACGACCGGCCATGTCATTATATATATATATATATATACACAAATACTATTAGAAAGAAAGGTTGTGCTTATTGTGAACTGGTGATTTGATCTTATGTGTTTCTTACTGATTGGACTCTATTTATTTTCATTACTACTGAGTTGGCGTACTCACATTACTCCTTGCACCCCTGTGTGCTGATACAGGTGCTGCTGCCGAGCGCTAGTTTCCTTCCTTCGTGTGGAGGTGGAGTTGGGACTTCAAGGTAGCTGTTCAGCATCCACATCGTCTTTTTTCCCATTTCTTATTTTGTACTTAGTTCCTCGTTCCAAGTCTTGATGTATTTTGATAGTAAGGTTATTTTGTACTTCTTGTAGATGCTCATGATGGTTGACTCCAAGTTTTAGGGCAATGTATAAATTGTTTTACTCATTTTGTTGCTTTAAAATGCTTAAGCGAAAGAAATTTTCATGAAAGATCGGAATATTTTTGGAAATTATGAAATATTATGTCAGTATGTAATTGTTGGCTAGCCTAGTTCCATGATAGGCGCCATCACGTTCGACTTAGGATTTGGGGTCGTGATAAGTTGGTATCAGAACCTAGGTTACATAAGACGCAACGATCATGAGCAGGTTTAGTAGAGTCTTGCGGATCGGTACAAAGATGTTTATACTTATCTTCGAGAGGTACAGAACCCTTAGGAACAATCTCATTTTTCTTGAATTATGTCGTGCCATTTTGTTGATTCTGAAAATCTAAACTTCAGTTGCTTCATTCTCTCACAGATAGTGAGGACTCGCGCTATCGATCAGGGTGACCAGCCACCAGCTAGACTAGCGAGATGTCGAGGCCGCGATCGAGGCCGTGGTAGAGGTAGGGGAACATCTCGTGCAGCAGCCGGGGTAGGACCAGAGGGTCCACCTACCATTCAGGATCAGGTCCCTACCGCAGATGCTCCAACGGGACAGGCTCAGGCACCGGCACTGCCTATTGTTATTCCGGGTCTTCAGGAGACCTTGGCTCTGATCTTGACTGTATGTACCATCCTTGCTCAGGAAGTTGTTGTGTCTTCTACTGTTGCTACATCTCAGGCCGGGGGAGGCAGTCAAACTCCAGCTGCCCGGACACTTGAGCAGGTTACTCAAGGCCTTCATACACCGGTGGCAGTTCCAGCCCAGCCGGTTGCTCCAGTTCAGGACTTCGTGGTTCTAGCTATGCCAGATGATGAGAAACATAGGCTGGAGAGATTCAGTATGATTCAGCCTCCGACATTCAGTGGTGTTGAGGGCGAGGATGCCCAGGGTTTTCTGGATAAGTGTTAGAGGATTCTTGGTACTGTTGGGATTCTAGAGACCAGTGGTGTCTCGTTTGCTACTTTCAGTTTTCTAGGGCTGCTTTTACTTGGTGGGAGTCCTTTCAGAGGCGTAGGCATGTTGGTTCAGCACCCCTCACCTGGCAGCAGTTCTCCACTATCTTCTTGGAGAAGTATGTTCCCCAGTATCATAGGGAGGAGCAGCGCAGACACTTTGAGTAGCTGCGTCAGGGGGAGTTATCAGTGATGCAGTATGAGATGCAGTTTTTAGAGTTGGATCGCGATGCCACCGAGTTGGTTCCTACCGATAGGGAGAGTATTGGGAGGTTCAGGGATGGACTCACTTACCAGCTCCACCATTTTATGACTCGGGAGAGGGTATCAGGTGCTACATTCGAGAAGGTTGTTGATATTGCTCGAGATATTGAGTCGGTTCACCGCCAGGAGCGGGAGGAAAGGGAGGCAAGAGGCCTCCTGGATCGGGTGGTTCTAGTGGTGCTCCTTCTAGGGGCAGTTCCATCATGGTAGATGTCGTTCATTCAGGCCTCGTCAGTCAGTCCGCGCACCCTATGGTGGTGCATCTTTGGGGCATAGTCCTCGCAATTTTCATCCAAGCCGTTCTTCATTCGGTGCCCTTCCAGTGCAGAGCGTAACTCGAGCACCACCAGTTCAGAGTTCCTCTATCCATTATTCTTCTACTAACCATTATAGTGCTAGGGGTTTATATTAGTCCCCGTCTCCAGCTTTAGGGAGTTGTTTTTAGTGCGGAGAGTTTGGGCACATGTGGAGTAGCGTCCTAGTCGTTCTGGTGGTTCTTCTCTGCAGAAGGGCCAACCCTCGACTTTGGTTGATGTTACTTCACCGCCCGCTCAGACATCTAGGGGTGGAGGCCTGGCCGCCAGGGGCCGCCCTAAAGGGGGAGGTCATGCAGGTGGGGGCCATGCTTGTATCTATGCACTTCCAACCAGGACAAATACTATGGCCTCTAATACACTGATCAGAGGTATTGTCTCGGTTTGTTGCCGAGATGCTTGGATTTATTTGACCCCGGTTCTACATATTCCTATGTTTCATCATATTTTTCCCCTTATCTAGAAATGCCTCGTGAGTCTCTAGTTACATCGGTTCACGTGTCGACTCCGGTGGGCGATACTATTGTTGTGAATCGTGTGCATCGGTCATATGTTAGCATGGATCATTTTGGGGTCTGGAGTCCCGAGTGGACCTACTGTTACTTAGCATGGCTGGTTTTGACGTGATATTGGGCATGGATTGGCTATCTCCATGTCATGATGTTCTTGATTATCACGGTAACACCGGGACCTTAGTTATGCCAGGATTTATGAGGGTTGAGTGGAGAGGTTCATCTGAGTATGTGCCTAGCAGGGTGATTTGTTACTTGAAAGATCAAGGTATGGTTGAACAAGGGTGTTTATCGTATTTGGCTTTTATGAGGGATGTTAGTGGTGAGGCTCCCGCTATTGATTCGGTTCATGTGGTCTGTGATTTTCCAGACGTGTATCCTGTAGACCTGCCATGCATGCCTCCTGATAGGGACATTGATTTCGGTATTGATCTGGTGCCACGCACTCAGCCTATCTCTATTCCACCTTATCATATGGCACTAGCGGAATTGAAGGAAATAAAGGAGCACCTTTAGGAACTCCTAGATAAGGGGTTCATTCGGCCTAGTGTGTCACCTTAGGGTGATCCGGTGTTGTTTGTGAAGAAGAAGGATGGTTCTATGCATATGTGTATTTATTATCGGCAGTTGAACAAGGTTATGGTGAAGAACCAGTATCCCTTGCCTCGTATAGATGACTTCTTTGATCAGTTGCAGGGTGCCAGGATATTTTCCAAGGTTAACTTGCATTCTAACTATCACCAGTAAAGATCCGGGGGCCTGACATCCCGAAGACTTCCTTCAGGACTAGGTATGGTCATAATGAGTTTCTGGTGATCTCATTCGGGCTGACCAATGACCCAGCAGCCTTTATGCACATGATGCACAGTGTTTTCCAGCCTTATCTTGACTCTTTCGTCATCGTGTTTATTGACGATATGTTGGTGTATTACCGATCTCTGGAGGATCAGGAGCAGCATTTGGGAGTTGTGCTTCAGACCTTGAGGCAGAAGAAGTTGTATGCAAAATTTTTGAAGTGTGAGTTCTGGCTTGATTCAGTAGCATTCTTGGGGCACGTGGTGTCCAATGAGGGTATTCAGGTCAATCCGAAGAAGATAGAGGCGGTGTAGAGCTGGCCTAGACCATAATCAGCTACCGAGATTCGCAGTTTCCTTTCTTTGGCAGGGTACTGTCGTCGTTTTGTAGAGGGATTTTCATCTATTGCAGCACCTATGACTAGGCTGACCCAGAAGGGTGATCAGTTCAGGTGGACTAAGGAGTGTGAGGAGAGCCTTCAGAAGCTCAAGTCAGCTTTGACTACAGCTCCGGTGTTGGTTTTGCCTATGGGTTCAAGTTCTTATACAGTTTACTGTGACTCTTCGAGGGTTGGCCTTGGAGCGGTTTTGATGCAGGGTGATTGCCTACGCGTCTAGACAGTTCAAGTTGTACGAGAATAATTATCCAGTGCACGATCTTGAGCTAGCATCTATTGTCCACGCCTTGAAGATTTGGCGTCATTATTTGTATGGGGTGCATTGTGAAATTTTCACTGATCACCGATGTTTGCAACATCTACTTAAGCAGAAGGACCTGAATTTGCGTAAGAGGAGATGCTTGGAGATTCTCAAAGATTATGACCTCACCATTCTATATCATCCAGGGAAGGCCAATTTAGTGGTTGATGCCCTGAGTCGTAGAGAGGAGAGTTTAGGGAGTCTAGCCTACCTTCCAGTAGCACAACGACCTTTAGCACTTGATGTTCAGGCTTTAGAGGGTCAATTGGTGAAGTTGGATCTCTCAGAGCCCCCGCGGGTATTGGCTTGTGTATCCTCCAGGTATTCTCTTTATGATCAGATTAGAGAATGCCGGTATGATGATCCGCACTTTCTCGTTCTTTAGGACAGGGTCCATCGCGATGATGCCAGGGATATGGTTATTGGAGATGATGGGATTGAGGATGCAGGGCCAGATTTGCGTGCCCAATGTGGATGGACTTCGATATTTGATTCTAGCTGAGGCCCATAATTCACGGTATTCCATCCATCGGGATGCTGCAAAGATGTATCAGGATCTGAGACAGTATTATTGGTGGAGGCGGATGAAGAAAGATATTGTTGAGTTCATGACTCATGTCTCAACTGTCAGCAGGTCAGGTATGAGCACCAAAGACCGGGTGGATTGCTTCAAATATTAGATATCCCGGAGTAGAAGTGGGAGCGGATCACCATGGACTTTGTAGTTGGGCTTCGACGGACTTCGAGGAGGTTTGATGCTATATGGGTTATTGTGGATTGACTGACCAAGTCCGCACACTTCATTCATGTTGGTACTAGTTATTCCTCGGAGCGGTTAGCTGAAATATATACCATGGAGATTGTCTGACTGCTTAGGGTTCTAGTTTCTATCATTTTCGAAAGAGGTACTCAGTTCACATCTCAATTTTTTAGGGTCGTGCAGAGGGAGTTAGGTACTCAGGCTGAGTTGAGCACAATGTTTCATCCTCAGACCGACGGGCAGTCGGAGCGCACCATTCAGATTATGCAGGACATGTTGCGTGCATGTGTCATTGATTTTTGGCGTTCATGGGACAAGTTTCTGCCACTAGTGGGGTTTTCATATGATAATAGTTATCAATCGAGTATCCAGATGGCTCCGTATGAGGCTTTTTATGGTATGAGGTGTAGATCTCCGGTTGGTTGGTTTGAGCCGGGCGAGGCTAGGCTATTGGGCACAGACTTGGTTCAGGATTCATTGGGTAAGTTGAAGTTGATTCATGAGCGGCTTCGCACGGCACAGTCTAGGAAGAAGAGTTATGCGGACCGGAAGGTCCGAGATATGTCTTTCATGGTTTGGGAGAAGGTGCTACTGAAGGTGTCACCCATGAATGATGTTATGAGGTTCGGGAAGAAGGGAAAGCTGAGTCCTCGGTTTATTGGGCCATTTGAGGTGCTTCAGAGGATTTGGGAGGTGGCTTATAGTCTTTCCTTGCCTCCCGGCTTATCAATTATTCATCCATTGTTCCATATTTCGATGCTGCGGAAGTATGTTGGTGACCTGTCTCATGTTTTGGATTTCAGCATGGTTCAGCTCGAGGGTGATATGTCATGTGAGGTACAACCAGTGGCTATTTTTGGTCGTTAGGTCAGAAAGCTGAGGTCTAAGGATATAGCTTCAGTGAAGGTTCAGTGGAGAGGAGAGTCTATGGAGGATTCCACCTGGGAGACCGATCGGGAGATGCGGAGCAGAGATGCTCACTTATTTGAGACTCCAGGTATGTTTCTAGCCCCGTTCGAGGACAAACATTTGTTTAAGAGGGGGAGGATGTAACGACCCGGTCGGTCGTTCCGTGAGATTAACCTTGTTTTTCCCGTTTCTACTTTATCATATGTGTTCTTAGCCTATTATGTTGTGTTGGGTCGGTTGGTTTGGGTTCGTACGGGTCGTGGTGAGAACTGAGACGCTTGGGCTGAAGGAGCCCCTCCGGAGTCTGTACACACCCCCAGTGAGCAAGTACCTACTGAGTGCGAGTGCCGAGTGACGAGTGATTGGGAGGCATGAATGAGAGTGAGGTTGCCCGAGGGGCTGATACTTAGTGATTGTGAGGTACGCGAAGTGACCGATTTCTGAGTGATCTTTTGCCGGAGGGGCGATTTATGATTCATGTTTTGGCCCGAGGGGAAATTTATGATTTATTTCATTTTTACATTAAACTCTTCGGGTATTTTATTTCTGAAATTGTTGGAAAACACATTTTTGAAAGGATTTTACTGAATTTGGCTGTTAAAGCATGTTAACATATATATATATATATATATATATATATACACACTGTTGGAAAGAAAGGTTGTGCTTATTGTGAACTCATGATTTGATCTTATGTGTTTCATACTGCTTAGACATGATTTATTTTCATTACTACTGAGTTGGCGTACTCACATTACTCCCTGCACCCTTGTGTGCAGATACAGGTGCTGGTACCGAGCGCTAGTTTCCTTCCTTCATGTGGAGCCGGTGTTGGGACTTCGAGATAGCTGTTAAACGTCCACAATATCTCTTTTCCCATTTCTTGTTCTGTACTTAGTTCCTCGTTCCGAGTCTTGATGTATTTTGACAGTAGGGTAATTTTGTACAACTCGTAGATGCTCATAACGGTTGACTCCAGGTTTTGGGGTAGTGTATAAACTGTTTTACTCATTTTGTTTCTTTAAACTGCTTAAGCGAAACAATTTTTTGTGAACGATCGGGATAGTTTTGGAAATTATGAAATATTATGTCAATGTGTAATTGGTGGCTAGCCTAGCTCCATGATAAGCGCCATCACGGTCGGCTTAGGATTTGGGGTCGTGACATACTGATTGCATCACAAATAATTTTATAATAGTTTAATTGCTTAATTTTATCATTTTATATTTATATTAAGCTTTAATTATTCTATGCATAATATATTTACATCTTTAGGTTATAATTGCAATAACTTTGCAATAATAGCCCATGTATGCATAACTAGTTTATTTTTACATGAACTTGACTTTTTATATTTTTATAATATTAAGTAATCATTTTCACACACAAACAGCGTTTTTCATCATCTATTAACTATATTTTATAAATTATTTTATTAACTTAAATGGGTATTTAAAATGTAACCCCTTTTAATTAATTTTTCGGACCCCAGCCCAATAACTATCAACCCAATTATTATAACCCAATACCCATAACCTTAACCTAATAACCCTGATCCAGTAACCCGCCCCAGCATAACTCAATCCTTGTCGTTGATCTTAGAAGAACAACGGTCTAAGATCATCCTTCCATTTTCAATTACACCCAAATCTAAACCCTACCCCCCATTTTCCAAACCCGCCACCATTTCTCCCCTTATATTATATCTTCTATCTAAACCCCTTCTAACCCTAGTTTGTCGTCACTGATATTCCCTAGATTCATAGGGTTCTCCTTCGATTTCAAGCCTTATCCGGTCTCGTCTCTCTACTGGTTGTTTGATTTTCATATTACATGAGGACAATCTCAAGAGATTCGAACCAGATTTGGTTAAAGAATCTCTACTTTCTCGGTTAACCCGTTTATATTCACTCTGATTTCTGTGAGTACTAATACTTTCATGTTTTGTGGTTTCAAATCTTTAGTTCAAACAAGATTTGATTCATATTTGTTTATTTTTTATGAACCTAACTATTTCAGGCAAAATCTATTTAGATCTCTTTATATCTGAAGCGGTTTTGAGTTTGTTTGGTAGTTTCCCGTACGATTTTTTAGGTTTTCTATTATTGTTAACCGATTTCAGTTTTCGTAAAAGCTAGGGTTTTGATGTCTAAAGGGGTTTATTCAAAAATGTTTAAACGCTTAAATGCTTCAAGTCTGGTTTTCTTCTTTACTTTTTCGGCTGAGTTTTACTTGAGTTTCACCTCTATGTCTTTGATATGCCTTAGGGTATTCAATTACTCAATTGTTTGTTATAATGTTTTGCCCGTTTACCTAAACTCTGTCAATTAAAGTGATTAGTTGATTTACTTACCTAATTAGGGTTTGAAATGGTGCTTTCCTTTAAAACTGATATTTCCTTATCGGATTTTTTACCTATTCTTTCCTTATGTGTAATTAATAATTGGTACTACTTTCCTTAGTTCCTTTACTAGCCCTATTTTTGTGCTTTGATTATTAGGGCTGACTTATAATTAATTTTTGGACTTACTACTTACCTTATTTAGACCTTAATCTTGTTTGCTGATTTACTCCGTGCGAGATTCTCCTTGAATTAAGGGATTCTTACTTGATTCGTCCTATTAATTGAATCTTGTTAACCCTAATTGACTCATCATCTAATCTCTGTACCTTATTTGTGTGTCGTTGATTTTCATACCTTATTTGGTTTTACTCTATTGTATGCTATAAAAGCCTCTCATTGTTCTGATTTCAAGCATACGCTGAGTTTTAGACACTGAGTAAGAGACTTACACTTTGACATAGACACACTTAACAACTTCTTTACTGAACAACTCTTACAGCTCAAAAACTCTCAAAGCTTTAACCCCTCTCACAAACTTAGGTTCTTTCTATTACTCTGATGTTTTACACTGTTTAGCTGGCTGAAAGCCAAGGCTAAAATATCTGGATTCAAATTGCCATTACATTCATGTTTACTTTCTTCTCAACCGGTATGTTTTAACTCATGTTATCCTATCCAATTCCATATGCTTATTTGGTTAGGTTATTTCAAACCTCAGCATGTTTCTGCTTGATCTATAATCCCTGTTTACTTCTTTCTCTACTGGTATGCTTTAGTTCATGTTCTCATATTCAATTCTACGTGCTTATTTGGTTAGTTTATTTCAATGTCTCAGCATGCTTCTATTTGCCATGTGACTATGTGGTTCTACTTAGTGATAGTGTTAAGCTAAGTTATCCTATTCTACTATGTGATTCTCAATTGGTAGGCTTTAACTCATGTTATCCTATTTCTGTCCTATGTGTTTATTTGGTTAAAAAAGACCCAGCATGCTTCTATTTGATATAGGCCCATATGATTTCACTTACTTATAATGCTAACTATGTTATCTCTAATAATGTGAAACCCTATCTAATTCAGTTGTATGCTCTTTGTTATGAACATGACTAGATATTGCAATCATGTAACTAATGTGTGACCAATTCTATATGTAATTCAAGTGTCTTTTGTGATTCACTTAATCACTGTTATGAGTATCTAGTATGAACAAATACCAACTTGCTTGAGCCATGTGCTGAACATGGATTCACTTAATCACTGTTATGAGTATCTAGTATGAACAAATACCAACTTGCAATCCTGTAATTTGAATCTGTTTGGCTTCTGGAAATCAAACTGTTTTCTAAAAATTTTCACCTTACCCTTTATGTACTGTTTTCAAACTTATACTCTTAGTTATCTAGGTTCCTAAAACCCTCGTGTGAGCACTTCCTAGGGTCATTGAGACTCCTCCGAACTCTGACACATTGGGGTTGGTCTTCCCATCTTGTATGAAATGTTTTCTTTAAGTGTTATCCTGGTGTGAGCATTGACGATGGTCCCTGAGGCCCTTGGAAACTTTGAGACACTAGGAACCTAATTCTATGTGCCATGGATGGATTCTCATGTATACTTCAGACTTGCTTTGAAGGCCTGGTTCCAAGGTTTATATTGGGCCTATGAAGGCTCCCTATAGTGTAATGGATATCATTATGTAATTGACTCATTATTGGGCTGTAATAATCTCTGTAATAAAATGATCTGGGGTTATCAGTAAAGTTGGGGGGGGGGGGGGGGGGTAGTTATATATATTTGTTTAAAACTCGGGTAGAAATCCTACCTATAGGTTACTGTGTTGATTCCTTATGTGCATGCTAATATTCATTTAGAGATCTTTCCTATAGGATTTTCTTCTGACTATTTGTGACTCTGCATTTTCACCTTTTTGGCATGCTAGAGACACAGCCTATAGGTTTTACTATCAATTTCACATTCCATAGTACGTATGCATCTCCCAATCTCAACATGCATTAGTAATCCTGTATATAGGATCTTAGTTGTGTAAATTAACAAACTTACTTGGCAATTTGTTTAAAATTTCTTCCCACACGTGATTAATAGATATTATGCCTATAGGATATAAAAATCAGTTTCAATTTACATACCATGCCTATAGGAACAAAAGGAATCAGTTTCAGAATCTAAAGATCATGTCTATAGGATTCAAATTAATAGATTTCATGCCTATGGGGTGAAATCTATTTGTAAACTTAGAGATCATGTTCATAGGAATTTAATCAAGTCAAAACTTAGAAATCATGTCTATAGGAGCTAACTAATTCTGCACAGTTAGAAAGAATGCCTATAAGGTCTAAAAAAGATAAAATCTGTCTTTACGAGTTAAATTCAGTAACTCGCTTAGAAACTATGCTATAGGTCTATAATTAACAGTTGTAGATTCCATGCCTATAGGATTCCTCTCTGGTTGTCACTTAGGCAAACCTTTAGGTTTATTAAGAATTCCGGGCCTAACAATTGTAATATATTGCTGCCTGAAATGTGCCCAGATTTAGAACTTAATCAAATAAGTAGGCAAGCCAGCAGGTCCCAATGCTCATTTTAGTAAAATTGTTGTCTTATATTTTGTTCTGCTCATCTAGTATCCGCCTATAAGATCCTAAATCAATAAATTTTTCTGATTTTATTGCGTACATTGTTGCCTATTTGTGGAGGTTAATATGAGCCCTTATTTGCCCCTTACATGATAGTCCTATCTGAATTTTGTTGGTCACCTAGCTTTTCTCGTTTTAAGAAACATAGGTCAGTCTAGAAGTACCCTAAATAGAGGTCCTAAACACCTGCAAGACTATAGGTAGGGGACGAGTAGTGCACGCATAAGGCACGAGTTAGAAGTTATTAGAACTATTAGGTAATAACTTAAATATAGTAATTGGGTAGTAAAGGAGATGATGACCCGTGCGCTAATATTATGAGTAGCACCCCAAGTTGGGGAAAGTTACCATGTATTGCATGGAAATGATCCTATATGATAAAAAACCTAGGACCCCTTTAATCTTATTTAAAGTGATGTATTTTTGTCTGAATTGCATTATTTGCCTTTAAGACTAATTCTCTTAATTAAGTTCGGCCGGGACCCACCGTTGTAGACCTCGAGGGGTGCCTAACACCTTCCTCACAAGGTAATTTCGAGCCCTTACCCAATCTCTGGTGATGCAAACTAGTCTCATGGAGTTGTCTCAAAACCTTAATCCGTTAGGTGGCGACTCTTCAAATTCCATACCTATCCCAAAAGGAAGGGAGTTGTCTCATAAATGTCGAAACCCGATTTCGCGAGGAAAAATGGGGTGCGACAGCATGGAAACCCTGTTGAGGATCACTTAGGCTCTTACCATAACGAATTTGATTTCTTGTGAATTAGTCTTTAAGCATGCTTTATTCAGTTAATACCTGCAAAACCTTTCCCTTTCCCACTTTATGTGAATTTATTTACCTATTTTCAAGCAATTACGATTTCTCTTAACTATGGAAACTGACTTATCTCATTGTTTTCTTTCTTAAACGCATTTTAAATTATTAAATACCGCATTTATCATTTACTCAACGTGCAAATACGTGACAACATGCTATTTTCCGCTGCATAAATCATCCTCAACATCATACTCTACTCATGCGTAATCAATACCATAGAAATGCTTGATGAATGGTTATGCTCTTCCTATATATCACCCCTTTAAATTTGGAAAAGCTTATTTGCGGTAAAACTACTCTGATTAATTGTACATGCATCATGGTCAAACCTAGCCAAGGTTAGTATGTTGTCCACATAATAATCTTTTAAGAAAAGCCTTGTTCAAAATTCCACCGAGGTTTCCATAATCCCAACGGACACAACCACAATTTGTGCATTAATTTGGAGAAATAAGTGCTAATATGCTGATAACTGATGTATAAATAGTCGAATATGGAGGGGGAAAGAGTCTAACCTTATTTTTTTAAGAAAATGAGGCACGAAGTCCCCAGGTTCGGCATGGTCCGTAACATATGACCATTGTTGCTAGATTTGTGGGAAGATCTTTCATCAAGTGACAAAAAGCATGTGAAAAAGGTCTTGGGAAATTTTTCTTCGTTATTGGACATCCAACCGAATAGTATGTTGATCAAAGATGCCACAATATCCTGGGATAGAGAAAGAACCGTGTTTCGCTTTGGAAACATAGAAATTACCCCTCTTGGAAGAAATAGAGAGATTCGCTGGACTACCTTGGGATAGTCCCAGTTTATTGGTGCCAGAAATCGTACTAATAGGGGGTTTCTGAAAATGATATGTCTAAATAAGAACGACGATTTGGAGTGCTTGAAGAAGTCCTACATACCCTTCGACTACATCTATGAACGATATGGTCATACCAAATCCTATCGTATCTTCCATGATGAATTCTCTATCACTTCCTTGGGTTGTATTCACCGCATGAATTTTGTGTTCATCGTCTGCTTCTTGTGTATGATAGTGTTTTCGATGCAAGGGGACAGAATTCACACTAGACTGGCCATGGTAACTGAAACCTTAATGGAGGGGATCGAGGGGCAAACATACATCATTGTCCCAATGATCATAGCAAACATATATAGGGCCTTGGACCCGCTGCCAAAAGGGGTTGAAACACTTCGAGGGTTGTAATCTGCTGCTACAAATTTTGTTGTTAGAGCATCTCCAGAGAGGTCAATACCATCAAGATTTTCCACGAAGGCCGTGGAATGATCATACAACTTTCCATCACTCTAAGAGAATGACATATATGTCTAGACAGGTTTGCTCAACCACATAGTGCTATAAAATGGGTGCAGTTTTTCGCCAATTTGACCGAGGATTAGGTTCAATGGATGTTCGAATGGTTCCCTACTAACGAGTTAATCATCAGATATAGGGACGCTCCGCTCTTGGTGTTGATAGGGTTAAGGGTCATATACCCTTATGTTCCCATCAGGTTTATGAGACAAGCAGGTAGGAAGGAAGTCATTTCACGAGTTGCTAAAATTAGTCATTACATGGAAGATTTTGAGGATGACAACATCCCATACAAATGTGAAGCTCAACATATGTGGCACTCAAAGGTTATTGTACAAAAGGACACAATCGAGCCAGACCGATATCACGCAGGGCATGTGCGCTTTTACCCATCATGGTTGGAAGATAGCATAGTAGAAATAGTTGTGCCGGTGATCGGTCGAGGAAACATGGTCATAGACGAAGTTGCTGAAGCCCAAGTGAAATATAACAAACTGCGCAAAAGGGTTCACGAGTGCAAGGTCGAGCATCTGGAGCAGCACAAGACTAACATGGAACTGATCAATGAATGCAGGGAAATGGATATCAAGTCCAATAAAAGGCTAGAATATCTGGAGCAGGGTCTGATGGAGCTGGAGGAGAAGACGAGGAAGAGAGTCATCGACAGCCAGAATGCTGAGGGAAGCGAAAGAGGACATCTAGCAAGGGTATACCTACTGCTGGGCATGCGCGGCCTAGGGAATCTAATCGATGGATCCAAAAGAGTTAAGCCTAGGAAAGGTCCTTCTGCGACTATGTAGATTAGGTTTATTTTTTTTTTAAATGTAATACGGCCAAGTGCCATTAGTGACTTATCTTATAAAATCGTCTATTTTTACATTAATGAAATGAGGAAATCATTGGAACTAAAATTCTCCAAATCAATTTGTCGCCAGGCATACCTCGGGCGCAATGAGGCTCCCAAATCAGGAAGCAAATTTACATTCCCGCACTATGTGTTTAAAATACTGCAAACATATTTTTGGAAACCTTACTCACTTGCTGACCTTTGTTTTTCTTTCATTTTTGATAATTCCAATTCCCCAAGGTTGGTTCAGGCATACTGGCATCATCAGCTTATCACACCAGATCCAAAGGCCCTCAACCTTCTCCTCCTCCAAGTATACCGAAAGGCAAAGGGAAAACTAAAATGGATGATATGAACGGTATCAGAAAAGACAACACTACACGTGTTGAGAATGTGGAAACTTCCCATGGTAGGGGAACTCAGGCCCCAAATGATTTGGTTTTACGACTTGAGCAAAAGATACTTGAACTACAGGGTGAGCTTGAGCAGGTCCGTAACTTGGAAAATTTCTCCCTCACACTGAATGTCCCAGATACCAAAAATACGGCACCACCTCAGAACATACCCAACAAACACCCACATAATCCTCCAACACCTCACCAGTATACAACCCCTTCTCGAAATAAACATCTCCATACTCAATGTCACGCCCCAAAATCGAGGGATGAGACCGGTGCCTAACCGGATGATCCCGACAAAGCGGACCTGGATTGCCTTTCCTGCCCAATGCGTTACCCCGTGTTTATGATATGTAATATTCCACATGAAATATCAAATTAAATCAATGCATGAACATACAAATTAAGTTCATTTCGCCTTTTAACATTTTAGCATTTGATAATCCCAAAAGATACAAGCTACATGTAACATTTCCGATTCAGTCCACGATTACGAGTATATACAATTACTCCCCAATATATATATATATATATATATATATATATATATATATATATATATATATATATATATATATATATATATATATATATATATATATATATACAAGCCACATAGTGTTTACGGAGCCTCTAAGAAAACTAGGAGTTTACATAGATTTACCGGCGAAAAGGCCCCGGCTATATCAAGTTATTCGACCGCATATCTGTCGCTTAACAGACATGCGGTCCGCATTCTAATCAATTCCATCGCATCATCTTAGAACTAGGTTATAGGTAATCGTCTCATAGGGATTATGCGGTCCGCATTGTTGCTATGCGACCGCATCTTGCCATCGCATCTCTGGGCTCAGCAACTCTAATGGACTTCTGCGATCCAATATGCGGCCCGCATTGTTGTTATGCGGTCGCATAGTGGACCACATTTTCTTTGCTTGGAATGGCTAAACAATCTGTTGCACTTTGCGGTCTTCTTGAGCATTCTGCGGTCCGCATGTTTAATTTGCGGCCCACATGTTTAGTTTGCGATCGCACTTTGTCATTTTCTTTCTCTTTTGCGGCTTCTTGATTTCTTTTACATGTTTTTGAGTCCTCAAGCCTATGCACTACAAAACATAAAAATTACATAAGTGTAAAAAATAATTGCATTTCAAACGAGCTAAAATCTAAGAAATTGGTATTAAATGTGCCGAAATTCTCTGGCACATGAACAGCCCTAGCATAAATACGTGCTTGTCCTCAAGAAACTAAAACAACACTATCCTATTATATACTCTACTAAACAACATGGAATAATAGTAACCGCATACGATTTTAATCGTCATTTTTACAAGCATGTACTTTCATTTATTTACCCTTCTTGAACACTGTTATTAACTACAAAGAAGTCACACATCCTGTGAACTTTGAGCCTCGACCAAATTGATAAAACATTACTCTTAGCTAAGCTCACTTGCATTCAACTTCAAGAACTCAACTTCCGTTAAATCTCGCAGTTCATGTACCCTCATAAGAAAAAAAGTCCCAAAATCCCAATATTTACAATGATAGCACAAGGGACAAATTCACAAAGACACTCACTCTCACAACAAATTTCAAGTGTTACTAGATACCATGCCATAGGCTTGCCCTTATTTTAATTTGCCGCCTATTCAAATAACGTTATATTGGAGATCCCGTAAGGACTTTTTAAGCTTATAATGTAGGTTTAGGGAAGGGTCGGATAAACATTTGGGATACAAGTGACTACACCCTCCTTGAACACTACTCACACTTTTCTTTCTTGTTGCACTTTGTTTCTTTTCAACCCACACAACCCTCAATGGTATCTAGTTACCGACATATAACCACCTTAAATACCTCTCTATTCTTCTCCAAGGCTCCATATTTATATACATGCATATATCTCTTTTTCTTTTCTTTTCTTTTCTCTTTCTCTCTTTTTTTTTTATAGATTTCTTTGGGAGCTTGAATAACTTCACATGAGCATTTTGAGGTTTATGGTCCTACACTTCATATACAACCTTACCAATTACCAACTAGGCACCACACCCAACTTAGGCTTTTCGCCTCATTCTCACTGTTCAAGGAGGGACGGGTTCAAAGAGGGAATTATTTTACAAAAAGGGGAAAGGTTTGTAATGAGGTGGACAAATAAAAGGTTAAAGGCTCAAACGGGGTAACTAGTGGTAATATTTATACAAAGGGTAGCTTGAAAGGCTACGGGGTTTTTCAAATAACACAAAGAATTCCTAAGGTAATCTCTCCAACCAACCGTAAGTATCATTAGCATTGAAAGACCTACCGGGCAACTTCTAGATGACAGAAGTAAGCACAAGATTTATTTACACAAACACTAACACACATGGCACATTAACTATTTTGACTCAACGCAGTTATAGCTCTCGAGCGAACACTCGGCACCTTAAAGCATTCATCATATTATATGTACAATTCTAAGTAAACACAAAGTGTAGAGCGAGCCTCAAGTTCACACAAAAAATTTTGTTGTTTTTTTTTATATAAATAGAAAAGTACAATTTATTTACAGACATATATGCTTGAGACTGCCATAGTTCTATTATTACACCCTTGGAAAAGAACCTGGCGAAGAAATATCTATTGTTTATATATATATATATACAAAGGTCACAAAAGTATACACAAGGATTACACACACACACACACACACACACACACACACACACACACACACACACATATATACATATATATATATATATATATATATATATATATGTATATATATACACACACAAGGATCACACTAAACACTATGCATACAGCTATCTATTCTTTATATATATATATATATATATATATATATACACAAAGGTCACAAAAGTATACACAAGGATTACAAAAGAAATAAAAAATTACAAACATATACAGGGATTACAAAAAGTACCTATCCCACCGCCAACTGGAAAGCATGCATTGTCCCTAATGCATAAGATATTTAGAACAGAGTTGAGGGGCTCCCTAGGGCGCACTAAGCGCAATGGGAAGCTGAATCAAGCTGAACTGCAGTGAGGACACCCGGGGGTACTGAAGTTGTGGGTGATGAGATTTCAGCCTGAGGGGTGACCTCCACTGGTAGAGGAGGGGTCTCCACCTATCCTAATGAAGGACTTGGGACCTGCGAGCTGCTAGCCTTGCCAGATGATGGTTGAGTGGTCGATGGATGGGCTTGGGCGACCAAATCTGCTAGTGAGTGCGCTATCTCCTTTTGTACACCTGATTCTTCTTCTTATTTTGCATCCGTAGTAGCATAAACATGCTTCCCTTTATCCTGAGGACCCTCATGCTCCTCGGACAATGCCTCCTCATCAGTTTCCTCCTCATCTATCTCCCCATCCTCGGACTCTATGGTGTGTTCGAAATCTTCCCCATAAGGGATGTCAATGGGTCTAAAGGGAGTTGGAGTCTGTGAAGTCCAACATTCTGTGGCTCAGGAGCTGTCATCAGGGTCAATGAAATCAAGATCTAGCCCAGCAATGGACGTGCCAACTCCATGCTCTCCTTCATTTGGTATGAAAGAAGATAGATCGAACTGTAGGTTTTGCATTTTGTGGAGCTCACCCTTTAGTATATCAACCTCTGTATGGATCTTGGGCAGGCCCCCAACCTCACCCTGCTCAACTTTTTCCAGCCTCACCTCAATCTACTTCAGGCGATCCTCATAAGATGTATGATGTTGTTGGGGTGTCGTCACTGAGGATTGGATGGGAGTCAATGCCTGCCTTATAAGTGTGGGGAGGTCCTTTAGAATTCGGTTACCTTAGCATTTGTATGCTGACCTAAGAGACCTAGCTTTAAAATAGCTGGCAATGCGACTGAAGGTTGTGCAATGGTAGCCTATGGAGTGGGCTATGGAGTGGCTGTGGATGCCACTGTGGCCTGAGGAGACACAAGTGTTTGGGACTATGCAATGTTTGTGTCAGCTGGAATGGGATCTATATCTATGCAAGAGCAGGAACCTCCTGTGGCACTATGTCACTAATGCATGTGATATCAATATCCTTGAGCGCTTTCACCGTCTTGTCATGGTGTGTCAATGAAGGGACGTCCACAACCTCACAGACGACTGTGATCAAACACGGGAATGAAAGTGACGTGGCTGTCTGATTGGCTGTGACCCCCAACTATCGGAAGATAATATCGCCCACATGAATCTTGATACGAGTCATAATACATGCAATGAGAAGTGCTTTCTCAATGTTTATATCGGTTTTCGTCTGGGACGGTATCTGGCAAGAGGTGACAAAGCTGAGCCAGTACCGACGCTCCCGTGTGAGTTCTTCCTTGAAAATTTTATGGGCAGGGTCAATCCAAGATGTGGTCCCCTTAGCGATCACTGAGGCTATCCAGGCACGCTCACTATCTTTGTTGGCTAGTTTGGCATCGTACTCAGTTGTGCCCGATCTCCAGCTCGAGAAATACAAATCATTTATGGTGCCTTTGTCACAAAGAAAATGTTTCCCCCGAACCAAGACTATTTCACAAAATACCTTGTTGCGCTTCTGATGGGGTGTTATGGAAGCCACATAGGATGGTTAAAATTCTCTCACTTGTGTTTCATTAATATTCGGGACCTCTGTGAAGCATTCCCAGTTCCTTGCCTTAATGTTCTCCATTATGTGGGGGTAGTGCTCCTATAACCCATTCAATCTCAGTTGTTTCTCTTCCAGGATCTTCTGTTTGGTAAGCCCCTCTTTATACAGAGTCATAGAGTCGGTGACCCCAAAACGGAGTTGTAGATCCTCCTTTTTTTTCTTCTTGTCTCAGCCTGTAGGTCTACTGGCGGCAAGGTCTCCTCCTCATCAGACTGGGAGGGTTGTTCAGCAGCAGAGTGGGATGTTTCCGTTCGTGGACACTTGGCTTGTTGTGCATGTTGGCCGGTGGAAGCCCTTTTTGGTCCACGAGCGGATGAGGAGCGAGTAGAAATATATTTCCTGGGAGCCATTTCTGCAAAGAATTTGAGTGTGAGCGACATAGCAGACATAAGAGAGAAATTTTGCAAAGGAGTTAGAAAATGCGATGGGTTATGCGGTCGCATAATCACTATGCGAACCGCAAACCGGTCGCAAATTTGTATGTCTGCAAATGGAAGTCATTCATGTGATGGGTTATGCGATCGCACACCAACTATGCGGTTTGCATAACCATCACAAAACTGTGCACTTATAACAGTGATTACAATATGCGATCGCAAAACCCACCGAAAAGATGGATTTGCGATCGCAAACAACATTTTAAATTAGGCCACACACTGTGCAGATTTGCAGTGGCTTTACGGCCCGCATATTTATTATGCAATTGCAAAAGCCTCCATATTTTTTCATTATAATAGGTCATCTAGGGTTTCATTTTCGATCACTTTGTGGACCGCAAATCAACTCTACAGGCTGCAAAAGTCATCGTCCCCAAATTTTTCGTCTAACCTTAACAACGGTGCTACCCAATTCATTACCTAACAAGTTCAATCATAATTTAACATGTAAGAATCTACATTACGAGAACATGACCCCAAGGAACGAAGAGAAAAAGAGAATAAACGTAACGAGAACAACATAAGAAAAAACTAAAAATTAAGAATAACAGAGAAGAAGTGGGGGAGGAAGAACATACCAGATGTAGACGAATTAGGAGATGATGCTATGAAGGAGGTGAATTTGTGAAGTTGAATCGATGTTCAATTGTGTACTTTTGGTTAGCCGTTATTTCCTCTCTTTTTTTAGTGCAAAGTGCCAGTGTGAATGCTGGTGTGCAAGAGAGAAGAGGTTTATGCAAAGGAGGTTAGGGTTTATACCTGATGAAAATGCGACGGTTAAGTGACCGCATAACACATTATGCGACCGTGTAAGTGTTACGCGGCAGTTTCAGCTCAGGTCACTTACTCCCATGAGGCGATGCACTTTTGCGGTCGCATAAGTGATATGTGGACCGCAAAGTGCACCCATTAATCGCATAATTGCACGCAAATTTTTCCCAACCAACTGTCCAGGTCTGCGATCACTATACGGTCCGCATAATAAAAATAAGATCGCATAGTTGTAGCAAACTTCCCAGGGTGATTTTTCTTCCAGTTTATTAGCATTTGCACCCTGTTTCATGACCTTTTGGACCACCTGCACTCTACACACACTTTAATTTGCACAATTTAATCTATCTAACTAAAATAAAAATAAAAGGGCAAAATGGATGTTACCACACATGGGTTGCCTCCCATGAAGCGCTTGATTTAACGTCACAGCAGGATGAAGTTTTCCCTCTTTGGGCTTACTGATTCGCCGGGCATGGACCATCGTTGAGAGCCAACTGTTCCACCAATTTTTTTTCTCCATCTGTGCCTAAGTAGTGCTTGACTCGCTGGCCATTCACTTTGAAGTATCGGAGTCCATCCTCCGGTTCTAATTCCACAACTCCAAAAGGGGAAACATTTACCACTTTGAACGGACCGGACCACTTCGATTTGAGTTTTCCCGGAAACAACTTGAGCCTTGAATTGAAAAGCACAACCAAGTCACCCGACTTGAGCTCCCTCTTCAAGATCTTCTTGTCATGGACGAACTTCATCCTTTCTTTGTATACAGCTGCACTCTCATATGCATGGAAACGGAATTCTTCCATTTCATTGAGTTGTGTTAACCTCGAATTTGCAGCTTCGGCCCAGTCCAGGTTAAACCTTTTTAAAGCCCACACAGCTTTATGTTCTAGCTCTACGGGTAGATGACATGCCATGCCAAAGACTAACCAGTATGGAGATGTTCCAATAGGGTCTTGTACGTTGTGCGATATGCTCACAACGCATCATCTAGCTTCCTTGACCAGTCGGTCTTGTTTGCATTAACAGCTTTTCCTAGAATATTCTTTATCTCCCGGCTGGAAACATCAACTTGGCCACTTGACTGAGGATGATAAGGTGTTGCCACCTTATCCTTGACGCCATATTTCTCCAGTAGCCCTGTGAAAGACTTGTTACAGAAATGAGATCAACCATCACTAAGAATGGCTCTAGATGTGCCAAACCATGTGAATATGTTTTTATTTAAAAATGTTGTCACAGTCCTTGCCTCATTGTTCGGCAAGGAGATTGCTTCAACCCACTTGGACACATAGTCCACATCCACCAAGATGTATTTCATACCAGACTAGCTCACAAAAGGACCCATAAAATCGATTCTCCACACATCAAAGATCTCGACCTCCATCACAAAGTGCATCGGTATCTCATGCCTCTTAGAGATTGATCCTTGCCTTTGACATTGGTCACAAGACTTGAATATTTGATTGGCATCATGGTAAATCGACGGCAAATAATATCAACATTCAAGTACCTTCGCCGACGTTTGATTTCCCCCATGATGACCCCCAACCGGTGAGTCATTACATGCCTTTAGAATTGGCATAATCTCCTCTTATGGAACACACCGCCTAATGATGTTATCAGCAAAAATGCGGAACAAGAATGGTTATTCCCAGTAGTACTTCCGACACTCTCTCAAAAACATCTTCTTCTGATAAGCTTCCAATCCATCTGGGATGAGGTCACTAACCAAGTAGTTAGCAATATTAGCGTACCAAGGAGTAGATGAAGACGACAATGCCAATATGTGTTCATCAGGAATGGCATCATTGATGTCAAGATTCACCTTCGGTCTGCCGTCTTCTTCAAGCCTAGATAAATTATCAGCCAGTTGATTTTCTTTGCCTTTGCTATCCTTCACCTCAAAGTCAAATTCTTGCAATAAGATGATCCATCAGATTAGTCTTGGTTTGGCATCATTCTTAGCCATGAGATAGCAAAGAGCAGCATGATCAGTGTAAACCAGCACCTTAGACCCCAACAGATAAGCTCAAAATATTTCAAAGGCATATACAGTGGCAAAAGTTCTTGAACCATCACAATATAGTTCACTTGAGCACCATTGAGCGTCTTGCTTTCACAATAGATAGGATGAAGAACCTTGTTGTGACTTTGGCAAAGCACTGCTCCAATAGCTACACCACTAGCGTCACATATGAGTTCAAATGGAATAGATCAAACCGGTGTGACAATAATGGGTACCGTGGTGAACATCTCTTTTAGTTCCTCAAATTCCTTACGACACATTTCATCAAACAAAAATTTGCCATCTTTTTCAAGGATCTTGCACATGGCAATTTTTGAGAAGTCCTTGATAAAGCGCCGATAGAATCCGACATGCCCCAAAAAGCTTCGGACACCTTTTACCGAGGTTGGTGGAGGAAGTTTGGAGATGATTTCAATTTTTGCTCGGTCAACCTCTATGCCATGTGTTGAAATTTTTTGGCCCAAGATAATGCCTTCATCCACCATGAAGTGGCATTTATCCAAATTTAGCGCAAGGTTGGTTTCCTCACATCTCTTGAGCACTTGTCTAAGAATGTCAAGACAATGATCAAAAGAGTCACCTACCACCGAAAAGTCATCCATGAACACCTATAGGAAATCATCCACCATGTCCGAAAATATTGAAATCATACACCTTTGGAAGGTAGCCGGAGCGTTGCATAATTCAAACTGCATCCGACTAAAAGCAAAAGTTCCATATGGGCAAGTGAATGTTGTATTTTCTTAGTCCTCCAATTCTATGTTGATTTTCTTGTAGCCGGAATATACATCAAGGATGCAATAAAATGACCTTCCTGCTAGCCGATCAACATTTGATCTATAAAAGGCATAGGGAAATGGTCTTTTCACGTGGCATTGTAAAGCTTCTGGTAGTCCATGCACATTATCCACCTGGTGATCGTCTGTGTTGGGATGAGCTCATTCTTCTCCTTGTCGATGACTGTCATTCCTCCCTTATTTGGCACACATTGCACCGGGCTCACCCAAGAACTATCCGCAATGGGGAAGACAACCCTGACATCCAATCCTTTGATTATCTCCATTTGGACCACCTCTTGCATCGATGTATTCAATCTCCGTTGGTATTCAACACTCGACTTGCTTCCTTCCTCCAATTGGATTTTATGCTCACAAATTCATGTGAGAATTCCTCGGATGTCTGCTTTTTACCACCCAATTTCTTGTCGGTGTTCCTGCAAGAGATTCAACATTTTACCTACCTTCACATCATCCAACAAAGAGGAAACGATTACGGGTAAAGTGTCATTAAAACCAAGAAATTTATACCTCATATGTGATGGAAGTGTCTTGAGCTCAAGTTGTGGCGGCTCAATGATAGAAGGCTTTGTGGGAGGAGTGAATCTATTCTCTAAGTCAAGAGAGAGCTTCTACGCTGCATAAGTGTAGGACCCACATCCTTCTAATGGATTCACGGCTTCCACATACCCCTCCATGTCCTGACCATCAAAATTTATCAATATGGCCGCCAAGGCCTCACCGAGGCACTCTTCCTCCATCTTCACGTCACTAGCATCCTCGACCACATCAACAACATCAATGACCGAGATCCCTTCATATTCATTCGGAAACTTCAAACCCTTACTATCTTGGAATGTTACTTCCTCATCATTCACTCGGAACTTGATTTCATTTTGTCCCGAATCAATCAAAGATCCTCCCTTGGCAAGGAATGGTCTCCCCATGTGATAGGAATTTCCTTGTCAACTGCACAATCAAGGATAACAAATTTGTCCGGGAGAAGGAACTTCCCCACTTTCACTAGGACATCGTCAACAATACCCGCGGGTCTCTTGATTGTACAGTCGGCCATTTGCAATCTCATACTCGTAGGTCTTGGGAAACCCAATCCCGCTTTCTTGTAAATAGCAAGAGGCATCAAGTTCATGCTAGCCCCATTATCACAAAGTGCCCTTTCAGAATCTCTCAATCCGATAGTACATGGTACGGTGAATGCTCCCAGGTATTCCTTTTTCTCAATGGTTGTCGTAGCAATAATAGAACTAACCCGGTGAGTCATACTCACCACTTCATTCTTGGTAGATCTCTTCTTGTTCATCAAGTCCTTTAAGTATTTGGAAAATCCCGATATCTCTTGGAAAGCCTCCAAGAACGGGATGTTCACCGACAGTTGCTTCAAAATATCATAGAACTTCTCGAACTTGCTATCATCTACCTTTCTTGCAAGCCTTTGAGGGAAAGGAGGAGTAGGTCGAGGAATTGGTGGAGGAGTTTTTGGGATCTCCTTCACCTTTTCCCTTACCTCTTCGTGCCTTTCTTTTGAACTTTCACCTCGGGAGGGCCTCTCACGATCAACAACAACCGTCACTTCAACATGTGCCTCTACTTCTTGATCATGATCATCTACATCAACTACTTCTTACTTTTTCATCTTGAAGTAATTTCCCGCTTCTAGTAGTAATAGCCATGCAATGAGAAGATGGCCCACTCACATTCCCTTTTGGGTTCACAATTGTATCACTTAGAAGGGTACCTTTGAGCTTTGGATCTTGTTCTCTTGAAAAGTCTCACATTTGCATTTCAATCTTTTGTATAGAGGCGGTATGTGACCCCACTACTTTAGACATGTTTTTCATTGTAGCGTTGCTTCTCTCTTAATTTTGCAAGATCTTTCAAGCATTCCTTCCAATTTGGATTCACGTGAGGGACCCTCATTGTAGTGTGTGAAGTTGGAATATTTCCCCTTCGGTGGAACATAAGGGTTGGAACTCCGGTTGGCATAGTTATTGTTGTCGTTCCAATTACCTTGACTCGACCCACCTTGATCATTGTGCCAATTTTGTTGGTCTTTCCCTTGCGGGTTTGGCCTCCATTGGTTTTGTTGGCGATACCCACCTTGAGGATTATGAACATAGTTGGCTTCTTCGAATTCTTTATCTCCCATTGATTCCATATCTTCCAGAACACTTACCTTTTTTGTCTGGTTCTCGTGAACATCTTGGTTAGCACATCAATGTTAGTGGAAAGACCGGCAATAAATTGGTCTCTCTCTTGGTTTTCTTTGATCATGTTATTTAGATAAGGAGTACCATAAGAAATTCCACCACTAGCATCTTCAGAACGCCATGCTTTATTGTGTTTGGCCATTTTATCCAGAATCTGCGTAATCCTGGCAAATGATTTGGCCATGAAAGATATGTTTGCTGTGTTTTTGGCTATGGACTGGGACAATGGATTTAAACCCATGTACAAATTCTCCATCAAAATAGTATCCGTAAAACCATGGTTCGGTGACCTCACTATGTACAACTTGAATCGGTCCCACGCTTCATGTAAGTATTCTCCTGGTAATTGTTTGAAGACGAATATTTTATCTCTAAGCTCAGACTTCTTGCTTTGTGAGAACCACTTGGACAAGAAGGCACGGGCAAGTTCGCGCCAAGAATTGATAGATTGAGGAGGCAGATTTTGAATCCACTTTCTCGCCTCCCCAGTCAATAAGTATTTGAGCACCCGCAGTCTCAGGGCATCGTATGTCACATTGTTCTGTTTGTGCATGGCGCACACACCTAAGAATTTCCTAAGGTCTTGCGTTGGATCATCATCTGTAGAGTTCCTGAATAATCCTTCTATCTTAAGCATTAGGATCAACCCGTGCTCTACTTTGAATGTAGCAGCTTCAACCTGCAGAGGAAGGATAGGTTGGTATCATCATGATATTCCTCAATGTCAAGTAATGGATTCTCCTCTTCATCATAATAGGCCATTATTACCTAGAACACCAAGCAAAGCAAACTAAGTGTGATGGAATAGAAAAGATGTAAAGTAAAGTTCACACTAGTTAGTAATTTCAAAACAGTATTCGTCGGCAACGGCGCCAAAATTTGATACGCTCAAATTAAACTTTAAAATAGTGTAAGCGGTCGATGTCAAATATAATAACCCAACTAGGTTGGGGTCGAATCCTACAAGGAATAGGCATGAAAGGATTACTTGAACAGTGTGAACCTTAACTTAAATCGTAATTCTATTCCATTAGTGTAACTAGAGTATTGTAATTGAGTGTGTTGTAATTGAGTTGAATAGTAACAAGTGTGATTAAATAATATTGTAATTAATATGATTAACTAAACCAAGGTTGTGTCCCCTTCAATGAAATTTAATGCTATCGGTGTTAATATGATATATTTCTAATGGAAAGTCCTTGTTGATATGCAAATGATTTCTAAATGACTACTCAATATTTTCCAATAGTTGAGTAGTATTTCCTATTTAATTTCAAAATATAAAAGATTTGCAATTAAGAATAATCAATTTATGCCAAATAAAATACACTTATTCCTAAGCGATTATATTAAACAATGTTTAAAGCCTTGAGATTTTGATATTTACTTCTATCAAACCCTAACCCCCTTTTCCAAGTAAAGGAGTATATTGGCACTTGTTAATATTTGCAACCACCAACAATAAATTAAGAATGAGAAATAAATATATATGAACGAACCAATATACATATATTCAATGGTAAACACCCATTAACATTAGACCCATTTAGGGTCCACAGCCTTAGAATTTAAAACTAGCCACACATGCTAAAATACAAAAAGAAGAGAATATTAAATGTCATAATTCTTATAAAAGTGCAAGATTCTTCACTCTCAAACTTCCAAAAGATGGGAATATTCAATGCTTGGAATGTAGCTCCTTTTCAGAAAAGATGCCCCCACAAAACCCTAATAAATAAATTTATAGTGAGAAAAAGTCGGAGTCAAATTCCGACAAAAATACCATTTTAACCAAGTTATTCGACCGCATATCAGTCGCATAACAGACATGCGATCCGCATTCTAATCAATTCCATCGCATCTTCTCAGACCTAGGTTCCAGGTAGTCGTTGCAAAGGGATTATGCGATCTGCATTGTTGATATGCGACCGCATCTTGCCATCACATCTCTAGGCTCAGCAGCTCTACTGGAGGTTTGCGATCCATTATGTGGCCCGCATTGTTGTTATGTGGTCGCATAGTGGACCACATTTTCTTTGCTTGGAACGGCTAAACAAGTTGTTGCATTTTGCGGTCTTTTTGAGTATTTTGCGGTCCGCATGTTTGATTTGCGGTCCGCATGTTTAGGTGGCGATCACACTTTGTCATTTTCTTGCTCTTTTGCAACTTCTTGATTTCCTTTCCAGAAAGGACAATGATTCAAAAATAGAGGATGTAATGCCTGAGGAGACCTTCACAGAAGTAGAGAATTTCGAGAAATAGCCCAAATCAGGCCTGGACGAAACTGAGATATTTAACTTGGGAGATTCTGAAACCGACAAGGAAGCACACATAAGATATTGAACTATGCTCGACCTAATTCCCGTTTTATAGGGGATACGTAGGCAGCCCTTTTGGTTCGGTAACAATTCATTAAAAATTCTACTTTCCCCACAATTAGAAACTGGTGCAGAATTTAGAGGAGGAACATCAAAATTCCGAAGCAAGTTCAGCCAATCACAACACATGGAGCGGTCAGAAAGGTCATCTAGTTAACTGGGGCAGAATTTTGAGGAGGACCCTCAAAATTCTACGGTAGAATAAGTCCCAATATCTCTGATCGTGTCGCAGTTATTGGTTCATCTAATTAATTTTTAAACTGCATATTGATACATCTTTATTCATACACGCATACTTTTGAAAAAGGAACTTTACTTTATCCAAATTGCTACCCCAATAACTTAAACAGGATCCTCATACAAAGCTAAGCAAATCAAGCAAGAAAAGGCATGAACAAACCTCCCCCGCGAAACTCAAAAAATTTTCGTTGGGTGCAGGACTATGTCATCGTGACAAGTATCGTCAGAATGATACAATCTCTATACATAAAATACATTGTTAGCTAAGAATAATGCACTCTTACTCTTTTCTTTAAATGGAACTAAGCAATCTCCCAAACTTTGCATGAGACTAAGCCTCATCTAAATCTTGCATGAGGCTAAGCCTTGCCTCTCTATTTGCATAGGCTAAGCATTGCCTTCTCCTTGCATGGGACTAAGCACTGTCCTGAATCTTGCATGAGGATAAGCCCTGTATCTCTATTTGCATAGGCTAAGCATTGCCTTCTCCTTGCATGGGACTAAGCACTGTCCTGAATCTTGCATGAGGATAAGCCCTGTATCTCTATTTGCATAGGCTAAGCATTGCCTTCTCCTTGCATGGGACTAAGCACTGTCCTGAATCTTGCATGAGGATAAGCCCTGTCTCTCTATTTGCATAAGGCTAAGCACTGCCTTCTCCTTGCATGGGACTAAGCACTATCCCGAATCTTGTAGGAGGCTAAGCACAACCTCTCTATTTGCATAAGGCTAATCGCTGACTTCTCCTTGCATGGGACTAAGTACTGTCCCGAATCGTGCATGAGGCTAAGCCCTGCCTCTCTATTTTCATAGGCTAAGCATTTCCTTCTCTTTGCATGGGACTAAGCACTATCCTGAATCTTGCATGAGGCTAAGTCATCGCTCCTATTTTCATAGTCTACGATTTGCCTTCTATTTGCATGGGACTAAGCATTGCCCGGAATGTTTCATGAGGCTAAGCCCTGCCTCCTATTTGCATAGGCTAAGCATTGCCTTCTCTTTGCGTGGGACTAAGCATTGTCCCAAATCTTGCATGAGGCAAGCCCTGCCTCCTATTTGCAGGGCTTATTCAAAGGAGTCACATTACAGAGGCACAATCTTCATGGCCCGAGAACTTCATTTCATGGCCGTTGAATCCCATACCGCATAGCTTATGGCCCGGGATATTATGGTCTAAGGATGACATCCTCAACCGTCCAAAGACAATTTCCATGGTCTAAAGGGAATTTGCATCATATCTAAATTTATGCAAAGTTATACATATACTTGCTGTACATCTTTTGATTTGCAGGTGACCCAATGAGTAACGGTTATCCCAACAGAAGCGATCCTGCTCCAGTTGCTTCAAATTACTTCAAGCCTGACCGCTCATCGTAACCGTTTCACCTATTCGAAACCTTGTGTCCGTCCTTGTGATAATTCCATTGGTTTATTTCACCGGTGGATCCAGATCTACACGCGGCCTTGTTTATACCCAATTTTTTGCTATATTATTTCCAAAATGCATCTCTCTTTTCAAACAAATGCATGAGCATCAATTAATATTTTTCCATAATTTCTACATTTTTTTTAAAGATTTTTAATTAATTTATCCCAGTATTTTTTATTATATAGACAATTACTAATTGCATCACCATTGGTATTATGATAATTTTATATTTACACTAAGCTTTAATTATTTTACGATTAGTCGTACTTACATTTTAGGGTTATAATTGCAATAACTTTGCAGTAACATCCCACAGGTGTATAATTACCTTATATCATGAGAAAATGACCTTTTATATTTTTATAATACTAGGTAATTATTTTAAATCAATTTTATACATAAAAATCATTTTTATCATTTATTAACTATTTTTTACAAATTATTTTATCACTTAAGTGGGTATTTAATAAATAGCCTTTTATTTTCGGACCTAACCCCCTAAAAAATTAGCCCAAACCCCTTTAGAAGATAGCCCAAAACCCTTAGGCCCAAACGTATAAACCCGACCCAATCGCCTGTTTAATCGTGGTCGCTGATCAATTTGATCAACAGTCCACAATTAAACCTACCATAATTAATCCCCTAACATGCTAACCCCATTCATTTCACTAAACCTGACCGCCCCTGAGTCTCTCCTCCTCTCCATTCTCTCTCAATCACCCCCTAAAAACCTAGCCCCTGTCACCTGCAAAACTCCCCATCTATGGGGTTTCTATGGATTTTTCGGCCCTTGTCGGCCTGTTACATATTCTGGTTATTCAACTTCATTCATTTATGAGAGAATCTCGAAGAGATTCAACTTGGTTCCTATCTATGGCCATTCTCGTTGTGAGTACTGTTTCTTGCCTATTTTGGTTCAAATCTATGGTTTTCGACCGATTTTTCTTTTGCTTCTACTATTTCTGAAAACCCTAGTTTCACTAGTCTTTGAATATGTTCAGATCTTTGTAGATATGAGATGATTCGAGTATTAATAGGTGCTTTCTTTTAAAAATCTTTTGTTCTAGTTAATTGCTTTGATTTTATTCACTATTTCTGAAATTAGGGTTCGTCCAGACTTTCTTCAAAGGTTTTCCTAACTTCTCAGTGGTTAAACTAAGTGTTCTTCATTATCTTGACTGATTCTCATGTATATTCTTCAGCCCCAGATGTTTCTATTTGTCATATTGATTTCTTCAATTTTGTTCTGTTATTATGTTGATTTATGTGAACCAGTCTTATTAACGAATTCTATTCAGAGATTCGAATGTTTTCCCTGTTAAAATCAGTATTCTTTGGGGATTTTTTTACTTAGTTGATATCTATTTAGGGATTTGAATAATTGTATCCTATAAAATCATTATTCTTTGAGATTTTTTTACTCATTCAAATGTCTGTCTTGTTAAAATTAGTACTTGCTGAGATTTTCACTTGTTCCCTTATTTGTGACCTTAATAGATTTTACTTGCCTTAATAAATTATCAGTATGGTTTGGGATTTTACCGACACATTATATGATATGATTTCTTACCTTAATTGAGTCGTAGTTCTGACCGTTAACTGACTCTACACAATTAAAGTGGTCCTTTCTGGATTTCTCAATTGGAATTGATTCCTTAATTGGTTGATTGCTCTTAAATCTTTTAATTGTGATTCTCTTTACCTTATTTTTTTAACTCCCTAAGTGCTATATATACACTCTCATTCTGCTTCTTAAGAGTACGGACAATAGTTCAAGTACACACACAAAAAATTTTCTCTCATCTCTCTTTCTGCTACTTGTATTCACAACTTGTTTAGCCGGCTAAAACCCAGGGCTAGACTGTTAAATATGGCCTATTTCACCTTCTAGATTTGCTTCCTTAACTGGTATGTTCCTGCTTCTAGTTCTATTCATTCTACTATGAAGTTTAAATCTATATGATTCTCTATGGCTCTTCCCATGTTAATATCTATTTCTTTTCTCCGTTAGACTAACCTCTTATGTACCTAATGTTATATTCTTTCTTATTTACTGTTCGATTAGTATATTTAAGTTCACCCTTTCTTGTTCATTTCTTTAATCAACATGTTTACTTTAGTTTAAGTACTCCCATCTTTCCTGTTTACTTCCTTCATCCAGCATGCTTACTTTTTTGTCTTTGACTCATATTTATTTGACTTCAATTTGCATGACTAATTCTGTGTGGTTAGACTCTGGTCTTTGGCATGACCATTCCTACATAAAGTTTCTGTGTTTTACTGCCTATTGCTATTAGTTAACATAAATTCTTTAGCATTAAGCCTGGCTGTTAGACCTATGTTGTTCCTGCCTAGACTCTAGGTCAGTATGTTATTATGAACTTTGTTGTTGAAACTCTTGCCCATTCCATGTATCTGTTACTCAATATGCTCTCACCCTTATCCTGATCTTGTGTGTTTCTGATCCCTGCTCCCTTTTGTGTAACTGTTTGCACACCTACAACTAGTTGACAAACTGAAGTTGAATCTGGGCAATGTGTTGTTGTTTGATGAACCTTCCTTTCCTTCAAAAGGTTTTCAACATGTTTGTTTACTCTTAATAGGTTTTCCCCAAACTGTGTCCATTCTTAAAGTATGTTTTTACTCCTAAATGTTTTACTCGTCTACTTCTTCCTAAAAGTTACTCCAACTATGTCAAGCACTCTCACATCTACTCTTAGATTTCTTAAGTTCTGCCCCTCCAATGTATGTACTGCCTATGAATCCATGAGATTCCTCCGAACTCGTGCATACTGGGGCTAGCCTTTTCTACACTACACATAATCACTTCCTTATTCAAAGGATGTTGGTGTGAGCATTACCCGGGATCCCTGAGGTCCTTAGGGAACTTTGACACACCAGGACACCCTAATAGCTATGAGACATTGGCATCCTGAACTATTTTGAAGGCCTGGTATTTCTAGATTCACTTTGGGCCTATATCAGGCTCCCTATAGCACAACTTATATTTATTATGTAATTCATTTATGGTCTGTAATAATACCTTTGTAAACAAATATTGGGGAAATTGGTAAAGAGGAGGGATTCGTATATGGCTTTTTGTAGGGAGACCAGATAGAAATCATGCTTTAGGTTTTATTGTGTTTACTTGCATTAGAAATTCCGCCTTTAGGTCTATGTTAGGTTCACTTGCATTAGAAATCACGCTTTAGGCTCATATTATGTTATTCGCATTAGCAATCATGCTTTAGGTTTATATCATGTTTAACATGTTTTTAGATCACTTGGCATACTAGGAAATGTTATAGGCTCATTACCTCATTTGTTACAGAATTCTGCTTCTGCATAATAATGATCACCTCGAAGTCCTGTTATTAAGTTACCATTGCAATTATGCTTAATGAAAATATCTATGCTTTGTGTGCATAAGAAATCCTGCTTTAGAACTATGTTTGTATTTTCTTTACATGATGGCTACATTGCCTAAGTGAATAGCCGTCCTGTCTATATGAATGTTTAAAAGCTATTTCTGCACATTCTCTGCTTGTCATGCTCACTTAGATATCATGTTCTAGGACCTTTTCTGAAACATCTGAAATCTTGCTGTTTGAGACGTGCTAACTGCCTGTTTATTTTTGGAGGTAAACATGGGCCCTAAATTGTTGTCTTACTTAATAGTCCTTTTTGTTCTTTGTTGGAGCTTAGATTTTCCTTTTTAAGTAGTTTGGGAGAGTCTAGAAATGTCTAAAAACAGGGTTCCTAAACATCTCCGGGACAATAAGGAAGGGACAGGTAATGCACTATTAGAGTTTGTTTAATTAAAATCACTTATACAATCTCTAAAGAGAGGGTAATCGGGTAGTAAAAGGATATGATGACATGTGCGCTAATGTCACGTGTAACCCCTCTAGTTGAGGAAGGATTACCAGGCATTGTACGGATGTGATCCTATAAGCTGATAACTTAGGTCTCCCTATCTTATTTACATATGTGTGCTCAGACTACTTACCTTTTAAACTTCTTCTATATTAGTTACATATGTGTGCTTAGGCTGCTTATCTGTTAAATGACTAATTTACTAAATATGTTTGGTCGGGACCCACCATTGTGGACCTCGAGGGTGCCTAACACCTTCCCCTCAAGGTAATTTCAAGCCCTTACCCAATCTCAAGTAATGTAGACTAGCTTCATGGATTACATTCCTTAGGTGACCTAACGTACCATAAATCCATTAGGTGGTGACTTTTCAATTTCGATACCCCTTTCCCAAAACTAAGGGAGTTTCCCCAAATGAATGTCGAAACCCGATTCCGAGAGGAAAAAAGGGGCGCAACAACATGGCGACTCTATTGGGGATTTTAGGCTTTTACAATAACAAACTTGTTTTTGTAAGTTAGTCTTAAGCATGATTCTTTTTTGTTAATACATGTGTACCATTTCCCTTTCCCTTTATGTGAATTTAATTACACGTTTTGAGCATTTATGATTTCCTTTACTGTAGAAACTGACTCATTTCTTTATTTTCCTTTCTTAAACGTCTTTTAATTATTAAATATCGCATTTATTATTTTCCTAACAAGCAAATACATGACAACATGTTATTTACTACTGCATAAATCATGGTCAACATCATATTCCACTCGTGCGTAATCAATCCTTTAGCAATGCTTGATGAGTGGTTGCATTCTTCCTATATATCACCCTTTAAATTCGGAAAGGCTTATCTGTGGTAAAACTAGTCGATCAGTGGTGCAATCGATGGTTCCGTGCCTTTCCCCCTCGAGTTGTCCGCTTGAGGGTACAAGTATAGACCACCATAGCACCCTTACTGTGATTATAATTGTACATGCACCATGGTAAAACCTAGCCGAGTTAGTATGTTGTCCACATAATAACCCTTTAAGAGAAACCTTATCCAAAAGTCCACCGGGGTTTCCATAATCCCAACGGACACAACCACGTTTTGTGCATTAATTCTTGAGAACTAAATGCCAATATGCCAATCATTGATATATAAATAGTCGAATCTAGAGGGGGAAAGGATCAAACCTTATTTTGTAGAAAATGAGGCACGAGGTTCCCAGGTTCGGCATGGTCCGTAGTATACCACCACTGCTACTAGATTGGTGGGTAGATCTTTCGACAAGTATAGTATACCTGTTTTTTGGGCATGCGCGAACTGGGGGACCTGATTGATGGAGTGACAAAGATCAAGCCTGGGGAAGGTCCTTATGGGACAAAGTAGATTAGATTTATTTTCATCTCCAAATGTAATAAGGCCAAGTGCCAGTAGTGACTTATCTTTTATTATCTTAGTGTCATTTTGGGATTCGTCTATTTTTTTATATTAATGAAATGAGACATTTATTGGCTTCTAAGTTCTCCCAAACAACTTGTCGCTAGGCCTACCTCGGGCACAAAGAGGCTCCCAAAATAGGATACGAATTTACATTCTGCAATATGTGTTTAAATATTGCAAATATTCTTTTTAGAACTCTCACTGACTTGGCCACCTTTTGTTTTTCTTTCTTTCTTTTGATTATTCCCATTCCCCAAAGGTTGGTCCAAGCATAGTGGCATCATCAGCTTATCATACTAGAGCCAGGGGCCCTCCACCTTCTCCTCCTCCTAGTCCACAAAAAGGCAAAGGGAAATAAAAGATGGATGATTTGAACGCCACCAGAAGAGACAACAACACACATGTTCAACATGCAGAAGCTTCTGATAGTCGAGGTACTCATGGCCCAAATGACGTGGTATCTCGATTTGAGAAGAAAATACTTGAACTCCATGGTGAGCTCGAGCAGGTCCGAAGCTTAGCAAATCTATCCCTCACACTTAATATCCCAGATGTCAACCACGCAAACAGTCAGAACGCCGCACCACCACAAAACACATATAACAAACACCCACATAATCCTCCTACACCTCACCATTATACAACCCCACCAAAAAATCAAACTATCCCACTACAGTACCAGCATAACACCTACCAGACTCCACAAAACCACACCGCCAGTCATTCTTGAACCCCAGAATTCCACCAATGATCATCATTATACCCAAACTCCTAGTCACCAAAACAACCCTATATACGTGGAAACCCTACCTCACTCCACTCAACCTGTATCCTATACACCAGAATCCTCTGAGAAGGACCTGCTTATTAAGAACCTGGCTGAAGAGCTCAAGAAGTTGACAAGTCGGGTGTTGATACCCAACTTTTCCTATAAATAATTTTTATTGCATATGTCCCTTCAAAATCATGCATTATTATCGATTGGTATTCTCCCATGATTTTTCTACATTTTTATTAATTTGTCCAGTATTTTATTTCCAATAAATAATTATAAAATTTCATTACAAATGATTTCAAAGGCATTTGTTGATTTAGTTTATTATTTATTGTTCTATTAAGACCAAATTATTCCATAAATAGTGAAATTGTCACCTTTTGGCTATAATTGCAATGACTTTGCAATTATAGCCCATGCATATAATTTTGTACTATTATTTACCATAAATTAGTCTTTTGTATTTTGAAATACTAAATAACCATTGTTTTAAATATTTCTACATGAAATTAATTTTTATAATTAGTAATTATTTTATAAAATTATTTTAATGAATTTATCTTGGGTATATAACAAATGGCCCCATTCCATTTCAATTATAGCCTAAATTAAGTTGGCCTAATTTGTCCTAAACCATCCCAAAGACCCCAGGCCCAAAACCCTAATACTACCTGACCCAATTCCACTCAAATCTTGGTCATTGATCATTTTGATTAACAGTCCAGGTTGTTTCTTTGCTAATTTAACCTAATACTACCCCATAAAACCCGCTCATTTTCTCCTCTCACATTCGCCGTCACCCTTCCCCTTCTCCCCCAAAATTCTCTCTGCCCTAACCCTTATCTCCCTCGCCATTCCTTGCTTGTCATCGACTATGGTGGCTTACCACCGTTCTCCAGCCTTAACGACTCTCCTACGCCGGGATTCTTGCGGTCTTTGAAGTCCTCAAAGGACCATTGGTTGGTTCGCTCACACCTTGGATGTCCTCACCAGCCTCAGCAACCATGGCTCGATTTGAGTAAGATCGTCCTATTTTCTTGTTAAACATATGGTTTCTATGCCGGTCACTCTATCATTGGGTTATTTTATCGAAACCCTAATCTCATCTCCTAAACCTTTAGATCTATAACAGATCTGAGGAGGTTTTTGCTCGTTCTTATGAAAACCTTTAGATTTTCAAAGTGTCTCTTCATTTTTCTTCATAACTAGGGTTTCTTGAACTTTTCTTCAAAATGATTCTGACTTTTTTAAGTGTTATTCTCTGATTCTTGCGTGTTTAATGGATTTGTTAAGTTTTTCCTTAACCCCAACTTGTTATGTTGAAACCCCTAACTTTAATGGATTCTGAGTTCGTTCTTACTTGTTTTTTCATTCGATTCTTCTATGTGTTTGATTCTCATGAATACTACTTCGTTTAATTAGAGTATTTTTGTGATTTTTACCCTAGTGTGCTCTATTAGGGTTTCAGATATGATTCCTTCTTTTTATACTTGGTTTATTCGTTTATTCATGGAAGTTTATATTATTTCCCTTAAAATTAGTATTACTTTGATTCTTTGAATCTTTGATTCCCAGTGTTGATACTCATATGCTAATTTCTGGTTATTTTCCATTTTTCACCACATTTAAATTACTGCTTGCCTTATTATGATCAACTGTGTTATTTACTTATTCGTACCACTTATTTCCTTAATTAAACATTTGTGTATCTACCCCTAATTACCTACTTTGTACCTGGATTATTTGATTTCTTTCCATAATTGTTACCTGCTCTCTACTGTTGGTAAATTACTCCCTTAATCAAGTGAAGACTTGGCTGATTTTACTCTTAATTGATTATGTGGCTCTTCAATTACTAAACAATTGTATGCCTTATTTTACCTATCTCTCAACTATTACATATACTCCCTTCTATTCTCACTACACATAGGGACACTAGTTCAAAAACTCTCTCTTAAACTTAAAGCTTTCTGCTCTTTCTTGTTACTTGCTACTTTTATTGAACTAGTCGGTTCTAAGATAAGGCTAGTTATTTCATTACACCGCTCTACATTTTGTGTATGCTCTCCTTAACTGGTATGTTTTCATTCAATTAAATTTCCAAACCCTATGTGCTCTGTTACTACTTTAGTTCACTGATTCCCAGTTATGTTCTTGTTTACTATTTGGCTATTGAATATGCAGCTAGCATGTTTAAATCTTTGTGTCACTTAGCATGTATGAATATTGTCCCGTTCAATTTATGATTAGCATACTACCTTCCTCTAACATGTTTCAACTTGACTTTGTTCCTTGTATGCCAGCATGTTTGTTTGTTTTCTTATCTGGTTGCTCAGATTCTAGTGTTAACATCCTTTGCTAAGTTATTCACTACCCCTAAGTAATTCTGATTCTATGTTTAACTCTGTTTAGCACAACTAGGTTCTCAACTTTCTGTTTTGAAACCCAGGACCTATGTCTATATTATTAGCTATTCCTTAATCCCATAAACTCCTAAAAAGCTTATGTGCTTATGATTGTTATTTGTTTAACTATGTGTGTTGTATATGTCCCCAACCCCCAATATCCTTCTGTGAATCATGTTGTTATGTGATGTGGAATATGTTTGCTTTGAGTTAATCTGCTATTTTGTTTGATTCCTCGAATGTTTACACTATTCTTGGTCAAACTATTTTACTACTAATCAACTCCTATTTTTCATAAAAACCTCTTCACTTAACTGAGTCTTTCTCAATATTGTTTTCATTATCAAAACCTTTTCAAAACTATGTCAAGAACTCTCACTTTACTCCTAAGTCTCTAGGTTCTGCCCCTCCGGTGTGTGTACTGCCTTGGGATCCTTTTGAGAAACCTTGGAAATCTGGCACACTGGGACTGGCTATTCCACACTGCACTTACTCAATACCTATTATGAAAAGTCTGGGTGTGAGCACCGCCCGGGATCCTTGAGCTCCTTGGGGAACTCTGACGCACCTGGACATGAAATTGGTTATGAAATCTTTGGCATTTTGAGACTACTGAAGGCTTGGGGTCATCAGATGTGTTTTGGCCTGCTTCAGGCTCCCTATAGTTTAACTTCTTTCCTTTTTACTTATGTAATTCATTCAGCCAGTTTGGTCTGTAATAATTATTTGTAAACAGATACAAGGGTGGCTAGCGAAAATGGGGAAGGTAGCTGTATGATCCTGTTGATATTATTGGGTAGAAAGCATGCTTTAGGCTTTAAATTTTGTGTATTTACATTAGACTTCATGTCCTAGGATCAATGTGTTAATCCAAATCATGTAAAGCATTGCATTAGATACCATGTTCCTAGGACTTCATATTTACTGCTTCAGCATATCACATGTCATTAATCCATGTTTTCTTAACGTTGCATCAGCCCACCATTTAGAGATCATGTTCCTAGGTCAATAAATAAAATGAACATAAAATTGTCACCCTTGTGTGCATTTAGAAATCATGTTCTAGGAATTCTGTTTGCATTCGCTTCAGTACTCCTAGTTTTTTAACTAAGAAAGGCAATTGACCATGAATGGGTATAAAAATCGTCTCTTATATAGATGTTATACTTCTGAATAAAAATCGGTACCAATTCCCTTTTATTTCTTCGTCACCTAGAGCAGCGTGTTGTAGGTTAAAACAACTTCTAAACTATTAAACATCTCCTGTAATTGTGATCGCATATAGTCCCATGCCTAGACAAGCCTTAGATAATAAATTGGAAACTTCTTTTATTCTGTTTACTTCTTAAAGGCTCACAGGTTTAAAAATCAGTAAGCAAACTGATAAGAACCCTGTCGATCAGTTTATGCAATAGTGTTGCATATTCCTGCGCATTGATGTCACTTAGATATCCTGTCTTAGGATCCTTTTTCTAATAAAACTATTTTTGCATGTGTTTGAAACGTGCTATTTATTTGCATTATGTGTGGAGGTGAATCTGAGCTTTTAAACTGCTTCTGTCACTTATCTGCTAGTCCTACATATTCTTGCATGTCGCCTAAATTTTTCCCTTTTAGCACCATAGGGGGGTTGTCTAGACCTACCAAGGATTAGAGGTCCTAAAAGGACTACAAGTAAGGGACGTGTAGCAGCACGCTTAGAGCTCGTTAAACAAAACTCACTTAATAAATCGCTAAGGGTGGGATAATAAGTAGCAAAGGATATGATGACCTGTGCACTAATACAACGTGTAGCCCCTCATTGAGGAGTGATTACCGGACATTGCACAAATATGATCCTATAGGATAAACAACTTAGGGCCTCCCTTATCCTTTACATATGTGTGCTTGGACTACTAATCCGTTAAGGACTTTATTTGTTTACATACACGTGCTTAGACTATCTACTTGCTACTTGAATAATTCACAAAATAGGTTTGGCCGGGACCCACAGTTGTGGACTTCGAGTGGTGTCTAACACCTTCCTCTTGAAGTAATTTTAATCCCTTAGTGGTGTCTAACACCTTCCACAATTGTACAATTAGTGTTATAATTGACCCGTAGTAGGTGCCCTAACGCGCCTTAATTCATTAGGTGGCGACTCTTCGAACTCCTCATACCCCCTTTCCCAAAAGGAAACGAGTTGTCCCAATAATGTCAAAAACCCTGACCAATACGAAAGGAGAAGAGAAAAAAGGGGCCGCTACATTGGGTTCAAGGCGTCGAAAAGAGCAAATGGATAGAAGGTTTGAACTATCATGACCTATGCATACAGCCCGATGTAGAACTGCTGGAGAATTACAAAACTCCCAAGTTCGAAATAATTGATGGAACAGGTGATCCCAGGGTTCACCTGAGGATTTACTGCGACAAGCTTGCAGGGTTCGGAAAGGATGAAGGGATCCGAATGAATCTTTTCATGAGGTGTCTTACAGGAGAGGCCTTATCCTGGTACATCAGCCTAGATCCCAAGAAGTGGGCCAAATAGGTGAGTATGGCATCTGACTTCATGGGAAGATTCAGGTTTAACACAAAGAATGCGCTGGATTTCTTCTACATTCAGAACTTAAAGAAGAAGCCCACTAAGACCTTGCACGAGTATACCACTTGTTGGAGGTGAGAAACATCAAAAGTCAGGACAACATTAGACGAGGAATAGATGAACAAGTTCTTCGTTAGAGCACAGGATCCGCAGTACTATGAATGATTGATGGTTATTGGAAACAACAAGTTCTCCTATGTCATCAAACTAGGAGAAAGGATTAAATAGGGCATTAAAAGTGGCATGGCGACAAACTTTGAGGCATTGCAGGCCACAAAGAAAGCATTGCAATCAGGGGGTATATCGAAGAAGAAAGATGTAGGAATAGTAATTATTGTCCAAGGACCCAAAACTCCACTTGTATATCAAACCTCCACACGTACATACCAAGCACCTCTCCCCACATATCAACCATCAACTCCCAGATATTCCCAACCAGCCACTGCTTATTACACATATAAGTCCCAACCCTCTCACTTTCAGTCACCTCCAACCTGCCCAAACTACCCAAGACCTTGGCCTAACTTTGACCGCATACCACCTAGACAATACACTTCCATTTCCTAACCCATTGCTCACCAAGACCTGTGCATATCATTCTTGCATGAAAGGGCACATCATTGATGAGTGTCGAACACTAAAGCATAAGATCCAGACCTTGATTGATAATAAGGTCATCCAGGCCAAAGATGTTACACCCAACGTCCGCGACAACAACCTCCCAGATCATAGGGGTTAAGGCATCAATGTGACAGAGACCGATGAGGAATGGGATCCCGAGGGATTGATTGGGCTTATCAAAGAGGGTGACAACCCTAAGAAACCCGCAGTCACGCTCAAACCTATTATAGTACAAATACAGTCGCTAGTGGAGGTTGAAATAGATGCATCAGTTCCATTTGAAGTTGACATAGCACCCCCTGCAATTGTGCATGTTCCATCCGAGGTTGAAGTAACCACGCCTTTCATAGTGACAGTGTCGACCACGCCGCGTTTCAAGACTAAGGCTATACCTTGGGATTATGTGGCACTGCACAAGGGATGACCAGAACAGGAAGAGTCCATACACCAGAGCATTTGGGAGAATCAAGTAAGAAGGCCTCTACCAGACCGCCCGTTATTGAAACATGCCCGAACGACCTTTTGAGGAAGGTGCAAGCAAAAGAGTATTCAATAGTAGATCATTTGAACAAGACTCCTACTTAGATATATATCATGTCATTGCTGCAGAATTAATAAGTGCACGTGAATGCTCTCTTAGGGGTGTTAAGTGAGGCATATGTACCTAACAACATCACTGGCGGAGAAATGGCCAATACGGTGGGACAGGTGCTGGAAAGTCACAAAATCACTTTTCATGAGGACGAGCTACCACCTGAGGTTTGAATCATAACAGGGAACTACATATTACCATGCAATGTGAGGATAATTTCATTGCTAGAGTTCTGATAGAGGGGGGATCCAGTCTCAATATTAACCCATTGACAACACTGAAGAGGTCGGGCAAAGGCCTGTACGAATACGAGAAGGGACCATGAACGTGAAGGCATTTGACGGATCTCATAGTGCTACCATTAGGTAAATCAATCACTGTTTACAGATGGGGCCTACATGGTTGGATGTCTAGTTTCAGGTGCTGGACATATCCACATCCTATAATCTATTGTTGGGACGACCATGGATACACACCGCTGGGCTGTGGCATCTATTTTGCATCAGGCAGTGAAGCTTGAATGGAACAATCAAGAGGTGATTATCCATGGAGATGGGAGCAACCCCATTTACAACTGTCAGACTATCCTGGTGGTTGAGAACAAAAGAAGGCTCGGGGGAGAAACTTATCATCATATCGAGCAGGTCAATGCAATCGAGAAAGATAAGTGGTGGAGTAGCAAGATAGAAATTATGCTGGCGTGGAGAGGATTTTTACCCGGCAAGGGTCTTGGCAAAAACATTTTCAGGGTATCTCCAAGCCAATACATTTGAAACGTCATGGTACAACCTTTGGGCTATGGTATCAATATACTGGCAAGAATACAATGACAGGTCACCACCGAGGCGTGGTCCGTACTATCCACTTGAGCAGCCTATACCACACATGAGTCAGACCTTCCAGCAGATCAACATCATATGGGAATCAAAGGAGGAAGAAGCTTTGGCCGCCTTGAGGAACTTGTTCCTAGAGGATGAGTACGTGGGCTGTTGTGTAATTGTTGAGGAGGAGGAAGGCCCTACCATCCTAGCTGTGGAGAAAGGATCATTCCTCAAGAATTGGACTGTCAGACCATCCAGGGCCCGATGAGTCCCAGGGTAGCAAGGTTGAACAATAGTGTTTATTTTGTTGCTTTCTAAGAAAATGATTTACCTTGCATTTATTTTAAATAAAACCTCCAGCGTTCCAAAACCGTTGTTTAAATTGTTGAAAATAGATTTTATGTTCAATGGTCCGATATTTATTATTAACATTTTCTCTCATATCTTTATATATACAACATTATTATTTACTGTCTTGATGAACTGACGACTGTGACATGTAATGAGGCAACACAACAAAAGGATAGTTATTCTGAAGAAGAGAATGTCATACCCGAGGAAATTGTCAGGGAAGTAGAGGATTTTGAGAACAAGCCCAAGCCCAGCCTGGACGAAACTGAGATAATCAACTTAAGAGATTCCGAAACTGTCTAGGAGACCCGCATCAGCATTCACTTAGGAGTACACACAGTTCTTGAAAGAGTATGAGGATATCTTTGCATGGTTACACGATGATATGACCGGGCTAAGTACATCTATTGTGGCTCACAAGTTGGCCACATACCCAATGTGTCCGCCAGTAAAGCGGAAACTCAGGAAGTTCAAGCCTTATATAAGTCTGAAAATTAAAGAGGAGGTCACCAAGCAAATCAAGGCTAAGGTCCTCAGGGTGGTTGAATACCCAACTTGGTTATCCAACATCGTGCCAGTTCCAAAGAAAGATGGGAAAGTTAGAGTCTGTGTTGATTATCAGGATATAAACAAAGCAAGTTCCAAGGATGAATTCCCGCTACAAAACATACACATTTTGATCGACAATTGCGCCGAGAGTGAACTCTATTACTTTGTAGATTTTTTCGCCAGTTATAATCAGATTCGGATGGACGGAGAAGTATGGCCAAAACCAATTAATTCAGATGTAGTCAAACGATACTATATGTAATTGTTTATGTTTCCACAATTGATGTAAATTGAACTACACTCGACATGATTCCTGTTTAAGAGGGGATACGTAGGCAGCTTTGTCGGTTCGGTCACAATTCGATAAAAATCTTATTTCCCCCCATAATCAGAAACTGGGGCAGAATTTGAGCAGGAACCCCAAAATTCTTAAGTTTGTCCAGCCATTCGCAACATGTACAACAGTCAGAGGTGTTTGTCCATCTAACTGGGCCAAACTTTTGAGGAAGGACCCTCAAAATTCTACAGTAGGAGAAGTCGCAATGTCTCAATTCGTGTCACAGTCACTGGTTCATCTAACCAATTTTCTAAAAAAGATATTTTTTCTATGACTTTGAAAACTACGCATGCTTGCTTTTGAAATAACTTTGTTTAGCAAACGCTACCCCCAATGATTTGAACAAGATCTTCAGACCGAGCAAAGCAAGTCAAGCAAGCCGACGGAGGCACGAACTAACCTCCTACTTACAGAACTCACGGTCTTTCTATGAATGTAGGAACAAAGAATATACATGCTTCAAATTCACAATCTTCATAACAACCGCGATATTGAAGTCTACTACCAGCTAAGAAAACACTGCTAACCTCGGCTATTTATTCTATTCTGCATGGGACTAAGCCCTGTCCCGCATATCTGCATGAGGCTAAGCCCTGCCTCCATTTGCATAAGGTTAAGCTCTGCCTTCATCTGCATGGGACCAAGCCTTGTGCCGAAATCTTGCATGAGACTAAGCTTTGTCTCCATATCTGCATGAGGCTAAGACCTGCCTCCATATTTGCATAAGGCTAAGCTCTTCCTTCATCTTGCATGGGACTAAGCCCTATCCCGAATCTTGCATGAGACTAGGCTCTATCTCCATCTGCATGAGGCTAGGCCCTGCCTCCATATTTGTATAAGGCTAAGCTTTGCCTTCACTTGCATGAGGCTAAGCCTTGCCTCCATACTTGTATGAGGTTATACATTGCCTCCATATTTGCATAAGGCTAAGATCTGACTTCATCTTGCATGGGACTAAGCCCTTTCCCGAATCTGGCATGAGACTAAGCTTTGTCTCCATCTGCATAAGGCTAAGCTCTGCCTCCATATTTGCATAAGGCTAATCTCCGCCTTCACTTGCATGAGGCTAAGCCTTGCCTCCATATTTGCATAAGGCTAAGCTCTGCCTTCACTTGCATGGGACTAAGCCCTCTACCGAATCTTGCATGAGACTAAGCTCTATCTCCATCTTCATGAGGCTAAGCCCTGCCTCCATTTTTGCATAAGGCTAAGCTCTTCCTTCTCTTTCATAAGGCTAATCCCTGCCTCCATATTTGCATAAGGCTAAGCTCTGCCTTCATTTTCATGGGACTAAGTCCTGTCCCGAATCTTGCATGAGACTAAGCTCTGTTTCCATCTACATGAGGCTAAGCTCTTCCTTCACTTGCATGGGACTAAGCCTTGTCCCAAAATCTTGCCCGAGACTAAGCTCTGTCTCTCTAAAGGCATCATCCTCATAGCCGGAAGACACCATGTCATGGCCTGAGGATCTCTCAAAGTTGCATATCATTATTAGAAGGCGTCATGGTTTAGAGGCACCATTTCCATGTCCCGAGAACATCACTACATGGCATGTGAATCCCTCACTGAACAATACATGGCCCACGACATCATGGTCTGAAGACGTCATCCTAACTGTCCGAAGACAATTCTCATGGTCCGAAGGGAATCTGCATCATGTTTAAACTCCCTCACACATATATGCTCGCAGTATCTCTTTACTTGCAGGTGACCCTATAAGGTACCATTACCCCAGCGGGAGCAATCCCGCTCCATTTCCTTCATACTATTTCAAACCTGACCGCTCCCTATAACCATTTCACCTGTTCGAAACCTTGTGTCCGTTCTTGTGATAACATCATCGGTATATTTCATCGATGAATCCAGAACTATACACGACATGATTCCTGTAAAACAAGGATATGTCGGCAGCTCGGAAACCAGAGTGCGGCCAATGTCTTTCAAAACACCTTACTCGATCAAAATCAGTAATCATATCTTTAACCGACAAGCCTTTCATCCTTCCTGAGTAAAGAGGGGCAGTTGTTGATTCCCAACTATTTCCAAAATGCATATATCTTTTCAAAACAATGCATGACTGTCAATTAGTATTCTTCCATAATTTTTACATTTTTTTAAAGATTTGTAATTAATTTATCCAAATATTTTTTTATTATATTGAAAATTACCAATTGCATTACCATTGGTTTTATGACAACTTTATTGCTTAATTTTATCATTTACATTTACACTAAGCTTTAATTATTTTACGAATACACGTACTTACATTTTAGGGTTATAATTGCAATAACTTTGCAGTAACAGCCCACGAGTGTATTATTACTTTATATCACGAGAAAATGACCTTTTGTATTTTTTATAATATTAGTTAATTTTTTTAAATCAATTTTATGCATAAAAATCATTTTTTATCATTTATTAACTATTTTTTACAAATTATTTTATCATTTAACTGGGTATTAATAAATAGCATTTTATTTTCGGACCTACTCCCCTCAAAAATTAGCCCAAACCCCTTTAAAATATAACCCAAAACCCTTAGTCCCAAACCTATACACCCGACCCCATCACCCGTTTAATCGTAGTCGTTGATCATTTTGATCAACGGTCCATGATTAAACCTACCATAATTAATCTCCTAACATCCTAACTCCATTCATTTCACTCAACTTGGCCGCCCCTGAATCCCCCCCCCCCCTCTCCATTCTCTCTCAATCTCCCCCCTAAAAACCTAGCCATCGTCACCTGCAAAACTCCCGGTCCATGGGGTTTCTATGGATTTTCTAACCCTTTGCCGGCCTGTTACATCTTCTGGTTGTTTGACTTCATTGATTTATGAGAGAATCTCGAAGAGATTCAACCTGGTTCTATTCGAAACCTTTCTCGTTGTGAGTCCTGCTTCTTGCCTATTTTGGTTCAAATCTATGGTTTTCGGCCGATTTTTCTTTTACTTCTACTATTTCTGAAAACCCTAATTTCACTAGTCTATGAATCTGTTCAAGTCTTTGTAGATCTGAGATGATTCGATTTTATTCACTCTTTATGAAATTAGGGTTCGTCCCAAACTTTCTTCAAAGGTTTTCCTAACTTCTTAGTGATTAAACTAAGTGTTCTTCATTATCTTGACTGATTCTCATATATATTCTTCAACCCTAGATATTTATGTTTGTCATATTGATTTCTTCAATTTTGTTCCGTTATTATGTTGATTTATGTGAACCAGCCTTATTAACTAATTCTATTTAGGGGTTCGAATGTTTTTCCCCGTTAACATCAGTATTCTTTGGGGATTTTTTTGACTTAGTTGATTTCTATTTAGGGATTTGAATAATTCTTTCCTAAAAATCAGTATTCTTTGAGATTTTTTTTACTGATTCGAATGAATGTCCTGTTAAAATTAATACTTGCTGAGATTTTCACTTGTTCCCTTATTTGTGACCTTAATTGATTATACTTGCCTTAATTAATTATCAGTATGGTTTGGGATTTTACCAACTCCTTATATGATATGATTTCTTACCTTAATTGAGTCCTAGTTCTGAGCGTTAACTGACTCTGCCAATTAAAGGGGTCCTTTCCGGATTTCTCAATTGGAATTGATTCCCTAATTGGTTGATTACTCTTAATTCTTTGAACTATTGTTCTCTTTACCTTATTTGTTTTACTCCCTATGTTCTATATATACACTCTCATAAATCAGTAGGCAAACTGATTAGGTCTTTACTGCTTCGCCTTAACCTAATGCCGCACATTCTCTCTTTGCCATTCTCGCTTAGATATCATGTTGTAGGACATTTTTTTAAACATGTGAAATCTTGTTGTCTGAGACGTGCTAACTGTCTGTTTATTTGTGGAGGTAAACATGGGCCCTTAATTGTTTTCTTACTTAACAGTCTTGTTTATTATTTGTTGTCGCTTAGATTTTCTTTTTTAAACACTTTGGGAGAGTATAAAACTACCTAAAAATAGAGGTCCTAAACACATCCGGGACCACATGAAAGGGACGGGTAATGCACGCTTAGAGTTCATTTAATTAAAACCTCTTATTCAATCGCTAAGGGGAGAGTAATCGGGTAGTAAAATTATATGATGACATGTACGCTAATGTCACGTGTAACCCCTCTAGTTGAGGAAGGATTATCGAGCATTGTACGGATGTGATCCTATAGGGTGATAACTTAGGACTCCCCTATCTTATTTACATATGTGTGCTCAGACTGCTTACCTTTTAATCTTCTTTTATCTTATCTACATATGTGTGCTTAGACTGCTTTTCTGTTAAATCACTAACTTACTAGGAAAGTTTGGCCGGGACCCACCACTATGGACCTTGCGGAGTGCCTATCACCTTCCTCTCAAGGTAATTTCAAGCCCTTACCTAATCTCTGGTAATGTAGACTGGTTTTATGAATTACTTGCATTAGGTGACCTAACGCACCATAAATCCGTTAGGTGACGACTCTTCAATTTTCATACCTCCTTCTAAAAAGGAAGGGAATTATCCCAAATGAATGTCGAAACCCGATTCCACGAGGAAAAAAAGGGGCGCGATATGCCTGATTCCTGTAAATCGAGGGATATGTAGGCAGCTCGAAAACCAGAGTGTGGCCTATATCTCTCAAACCACTATATTCGGTCAAAATTGGCCATCATATGAAGAGGGGCAGCTGGTGACACCCAATTTTTCCCATATATATTCTTCAAAATGCATATATATTTTTAAAATAATGCATGTGCATCAATTAGTATTTTCCCATAATTTTCTGTAATTTCAAACGATTTTTAATGAATTTATTCCATCATTTCATTATCTAGTAATTACTAATTGCATCACAAATGATTTTATAATAATTTTATTACTTAATTTTATCATTTTATATTTATATTAAGCCTTAATTATTCAATGCATAATTCATTTACTTTTTTATGTTATAACTGCAATAACTTTGCAATAATAGCCCATGTATGCATAACTACTTTATTTTTACACAAAATAACTTTTTATATTTTTATAATATTAAATAATAATTTTAAATAATTTTCATACGAAAATAGCATTTTTCATCATTTATTAACTATTTTTTATAAATTATTTTATTAAATTAAATGGGTATTTAAAATATAGCCCATTTTAATAAATTTTCCGGACCCCAGCCCAATAACTATCAGCCCAATTATTATAACCCAATACCCATAACTCAAACCCAATAACCCTGATCCAATAATATGCCCTAGTATAATTCAATCAGGGCCGTTGATCTCAGAAGATAAATGGTCTAGGATCAACCTTCCATTTTTAATTACACCCGAACCTAAACCCTATCCCTGATTTTTCCAGACTCACCGCCCTTCCACCCCTTCTCTTCTCTCTTCTCTCTCACCCACTTCTAACCTTAGCCCGTCGTCACTGATATTCTCTTGATTCATGGGGTTTTCCTTCGATTTCAGGCCTTATCCGGCCTCGTCTCTCTACTGGTTGATTGATTTTCATATTACCCAAGGATAATCAAAAGACATTCGAATAAGATTTAGTTCAAAAATCTCTCCTTTCTCGGTTAACCTGTCTATATTCAATATGATGTATGGGAGTACTAATACTTTCGTATTTTGTGGTGTCAAATCTCTGGTTCAAACCAGATTTGATTCATGTTTGTTTATTATTTATGAACCTAATTATTTCTGGTTAAAACACTTTAGACCTCTTTAGGTCTAAAGCGGTTTTGAGTTTGTTTGGTATTTTTCCCTTAAGATTTTTATGTTTTTACTATTATTGTTAACCGATTTCATTTATCCTAAAAGCTAGGGTTTAGATGTCTAAAGGGGTTTCTGGAAAAAAATTTAAATGCTTAAATGCTTCAACTCTAATTTTCATCTTTACGATTTCGACTAACTTTTACTTGAGTTTCATCTCTATGTTTTGATATGCCTTCGAGTTTTCAATTACTCGATTGTTCGTTGTAATGTTTTTATCGTTTACCTCAACTCTTTCAATTAAAGTGATTAATTGATTCACTTACCTACTTATGGTTTGAAATGGTGCTTTCCTTTAGACCCGATATTTCCTTATCTGTTTTTTTTTCTATTCTTTCCTTATGTGTGATTAATATTGGTACTAGTTTCCTTAATTCCTTTACTGGCCCAATTTTTGTGCTTTGACAATTACGATTGACTTATAATTGATCTCTGGACTTACTGCTTACATTATTTAGACCTTAATCATGTCTGCTGATTTACTCTGTAGATTAAGGGATACTTACTTAATTCTGCCTGTTAGTTGATTCATGTTAACCCTAGTTGACTGATCAACTGATCTCTGTACCTTATTTGTGTGCCATTGATTTTCATACCTTATTTTGTTTTACTCTATTGTATGCTATAAAATCCTCTCATTTTTCTGATTTCAAAAAACTGAGACTTAGATACTGACTAAGAGACATACATTTAGGCACATACACATTTTAAAACTTCTTTACTGAAAAACTCTTACAATTCAAAAACTCTCAAAGCTTTCTGCTCTCTCACAAACTTAGGCTCTTTCTGTTATTCTGGTTTGCTGCACTATTTAGCCAAGGATAGAGTCTCTAGATTCAAATTGCCATTACATTCATGTTTACTTTCTTCTCAATTGGTATGTTTTAACTCATGTTAACCTATTCAATTCCATATGCTTATTTGGTTAGTTTATTTCAAACCTCAGCATGTTTCTGCTTGATCTGTGATTCATGTTTACTTCTTTCTCAACTTGTATGCTTTAGTTCCTATTATCCTATTCAATTCTATGCTCTTATTTGGTTAGTTTATTTCAAAGTCTCAGCATGTTTCTCTTTGCCATATGACTATGTGATTCAACTTAGTAATAATGTTAAGCTAAGTTATCCTATTCTACTATGTGATTCTCAAATGGTAGGCTTTAACTCCTGTTATCCTATTTCTGTCAAAAACCCTCATCATTCTTCTGTTTGATATAGGCCCATATGATTTCACTTAGTGATAATGCTAACTAGGTTATCTCTAATAATATGGAACCTTGTCTAATTCAATTGCATGCTCTCTGTTATGGACATGACTAGATATTGCAAGCATGTAACTAATGTGTGACCAATTCTGTCTGTAATTCAAGTGTCTTTTGTTATTAACTTATACACTGGTATGATTATCTAGTCTGAACAAATACCAACTTGCTTGAGCCATGTGCTGAACATGGATTCTGTTTGTTTCTAGGTGGAGTTTTGTTTGCATTTCTGTAGTTTGAATCTATTTGGTTTCTGGAAATCAAATTGCCTTTTAAAAACTTTCCCCTTACCCTATATGTACTGTTTTCAAACTTCTACTCTAAGTTATATAGGTTCTTACCACCCCCGGTGTGAGCATTTCCTAGGGTCCTTGAGACTCCTCCGAACTCTGACACATAAGGATGGTTTTCCCATCTTGTATGAACTGTTTTCTTTTAGTGTGGTCCTGGTGTGAGCATTGTCCGGGGTCCCTGAGGCCCTTGGAAACTTTGACACACTAGGAACCTAATTCTATGTGCCATGGATAGGTTCTATTGTATACTTCAGACTTGCTTTGTAGGCCTGGTTCCCAAGTTTATATTGGGCCTATGAAGGCTCCATATAGTTTAATGGATATCATTATGTAATTTATTCATTATTGGGCTTTAATAATTTAATAGTATCTGTAATAAGCAGATCTGGGGTTATTAGTTAAGCTGGGGGGTTTGTATATACCATTGTTTAAAACTCGGGTATAAATCCTGCCTATAGGTTATTGTGTTGATTCCTTTTGTGCATGCTACTGTTCATTTAGAGATATTGCCTATAGGATTTTCTTCTGACTATTTATGACTCTGCATTTTAACATTTTTGGCATGCTAGAGACACTGCATATAGGTTTTTCTGTCAATTCCGCATTCCATAGGACTTATGCATCTCCCAATCTCAACGTGCATTACTGATCATGCATCTAGGATCTTATTTGTGTAAATTAACAAACTTAGTTGGAAATTTGTTTAAAATTTCTGCCCCCATGTGATTAATAGATATTATGCCGATAGGATATAAAAATCAGTTTCAATTTAGATACCATGCCTATAGGAACAAAAGGAATCGATTTCCAAATCTAGAGATCATGTCTATAGGATTCAAATTAATAGATATCTTGCCTATAGGGTCAAATCAGTTTGTAAACTTAGAGATCATGTTCATATGAGTTTAATAGAGTCAACACTTATAAATCATGTCTATAGGAGCTAACTAATTCAACAAAATTAGAAAGCATGCCTATAAGGTCAAAAAAAGTAAAATCTGTCTTTACGAGTTAAATGCGGTAACCCACTTAGAAACTATGCTATGGGTCTATAATTAACAGTTGTAGATGCCATGCCTTTAGGATTCTGCTCTTGTTGTCAATTAGGCAGACCTGTAGGGTTATTAAGAATTCTAGGCCTAACAATTGTGACATCTTGTTGCCTGAAATGTGCCCAGATTCAGAACTTAATCTAATCAGTAGGCAAACCAGTAGGTCCCAATGCTCGTTTTAATAAAGCTGATGTCTTATATTCTATTATGCTCATCTAGATATCCTTCCTATAAGATCCTAAATCAACAAAGTTGTCTGATTTAATTGCGTGCATTTGTTTCCTACTTGTTGAGGTTAATACGAGCCCTTATTTTCCCCTTATATGATAGTCCTATCTCAATTTTTTTTGTCGCCTAGCTTTTCTCATTTTAAGCAACATAGGTCTGGCTAGAACTACCCTAAATAGAGTTCCTAAACACCTCCAGGACCATAGGTAGGGTTTAACGACCCAAATCCCAATTAAGGTTGCGATGGCGCCCAACTCATATGTTAGGCAAGCCAACCTTAATTTACTAGTGATCCCTTTTTAAATTTATAAAAAGATTTCCCATACTTGAGAGGTTTTCTTTTGGATTTCAAGTTTCGAAGTAAATAAGTGACTTAGACAACCAAAAGTGAGTAATAAATGTAGTAATTACCAAAAGTAATTACAACCCAAAACAATAGAATATCCACTACGTGGGCATGCCAGGAACTGGCGTCACAGGTCTATGTGCATCTAATAGAAATAAGTATCCAAAATAAAGTACAAGTTTTCCCTGTGTCTGAAGAAAGTAATACAAACATAGAAAAAGAAAAGAGGAACTCCAATGTGCTGACAAAGAGAGATCGTCAAGGAAAGCAGCCCACCGAGAAGTCCACGCCAAATGTACTTCAAGGACAAGCTTCGGATAAATTCCCAGATGCACCTGCCTCAGAGCCTGTACAATTAAGTATAGAAGTGTAGCATGAGTACATAAACAAATACGCACCCAGTGAGTATCCCGCCTAACCTCGAAGAAGCAGTGACGAGAGGTAGACGTGATACTTACCAGGGTCAAAACTTAAATAACATTGTTTAATAAGGACTAGGCAGGCATAACGGTAGTAGTAATCAAAAATACATAAAATATCAAGTTTAAGTGTAATTACCTTTGCATGTCAAATTTCACTAGCATATAATGTACTAAATTCCCTTTTTCACATGAAATAGCTTATACAATTACAAGAAAACTCTGAGTAAATCATGTAGCACATAATAGGCCAAAAGTGTACGGCCAAAGCGTCACAAAAATAAATGTGTACTGCGCAAAAGTACACATTTATTTCAATGAAAGTAATCTATGCTCAAAAGTATGAAATTTACCTAATTAAGTAGTTATTTCAACCTACTTTGAAAAATCCAAAAATTCACCTCGCGCCCACACGGTCGGATTCTGGAAATTCTTGAAGGAAACACTTACCCATACCCTAGGGATCATTAATATATGGTTTTTGTATGATTTCATAGCTAGTTTAGTGGGTAAAACCCAAATTTCATAAAGCCCTTGGTTTTTACTCTAACCCTTGATTTTAACTAATTAGGAGGTTAATCTACCTAGGATTTCATGTATTAAACTAACATTTGAGTAGAAATTACTCACCTTTCAGTAGCTAGGTCGTTTGGCCCTTTTCCAAGCTCTCAAGGTCGACTATGGAGGAAGAAATGGGTGAAAAATGATTCTGTCCCGAGTTTTAAACCCACTGCCTACAGAGGTTCCTCACCTGCGGCTCAAGGACCGCACCTGCGAGAGAAGACTCGCACCTGCGGAAGAGGGGCAAGAGGCCTGGGCTTGCACCTGCGGAGAGGAGCTCGCACCTGAGACTCCGCTCCTGCGGATATTGTCCGCACATGCGAGAAATGGGCAGCCTCACCTGAAGCTGCAACTGCGAGGCAAGCACCGTAGAATCGGTCTCGCACCTGCGACTGGGAAACCGCACCTGCAGTCACACCAGGTCAGGTGCACCAGCTGGTTTTTGGCCTCGTTTGGTGCCCGAGAGGCACATGGCCCTACTCGAGCCCCCGTCAAAATATACCAACAAGTCCCAAATCATAATACGGACTCGTTCGCACCTTCGGAACACCTAAAACAATGCTAAAACTCAAAATCACACCTCAAAACCCCTAGAATCAAACTTAGGAACATTAAGTGTCTTGAATTTGCTAACAATGCGCCAAATCGACCTATACTACTCAGAATTACACCAAAATTTGCAAGCAGGCCATAGTTGACATAACAGATTTATTCCCGGTGTCGAAATTCCATTTGGACCTCGATAACCTTAAAACACGTCCCAAACCACAATATGAACTTAAGGAAACTCTTATTTCGCTATTGGGCCCCGAAACGCTCCCGAGTCATCCAAAATCCATTTTGAACATACGCCCAAGTCCGAAATCATCATACAAAGCTATCGGAATCGTCGAAACTCGATTTCGAGGCCGTTTACTCAAAATGTCCACAGAAGTCAAACTTGGCCTGAAACGCCAACCTTAATGGATCAAGTGTTCCTATATCACTCTAAGCGCTTATGAATCCCAAACCACTCGTCCCCGCAAGTCATAAATCATAATAAGCCGCTATGGGAAGTTTCATTTAGGGGAACGGGGTCTGATAACGCAAAATGATAGGTCGGGTCGTTACATTCTCCACCTCTTAAATAAACGTTCATCCTCGAATGGGTCTACAATCACACCTGAAATGCTGAATAAGTGTGGATATCTGTTCCGCATGTCCTCCTCAGACTCCCAGGTCACCTCCTCGGCTGGTTGGCCCTTCCACTGGACCTTCACAGCAGAAACTCTCTTGGACCTCAACTGGCAATCCTGCCTATCAATAATGGCAATTGGCTCCTCCTCGTAGCCCAACCTCTCATCCAACTGAACAGTGCTAAAATCAACCACGTGAGAGAAGTCCGCGTGGTACCTCCGGAGTATGGACACATGAAAGACCAGATGAACTCCTAACAAACTGGGAGGTAAAGCTAGCTCATAAGAAAGCTCCCCAACTCGCCTCAACACCTCGAAGAGACCTATAAACCTCGGGCTCATCTAGCCCTTCTTTCCGAACCTTATAATACCCTCCATCGGTGAGACCTTCAACAGAACCTTATCTCCCTCCATAAATTATACATCACACTCCTTCTAATTCGCGTAACTCTTTTGTCTGGACTGTGCACTGCGGATCCTCACCTGAATCAACTTCACTTTCTCCAAAGCATCCTTTACCAGGTCGGTGCCATATAACCTAGCCTCGCCAGGCTCAAACTACCCGATAGCTGAACGACATCGCCGACCATACAAGGCCTCAAACGGAACCATCTCGATGCTAGACTGATAACTATTATTGTAAGCTAACTCGGTCAAAGGCAAGAATTGGTCCCACTGACCTCCGAAGTCAATCACATACGCCCTGAGCATGTCCTCTAATACCCGAACTGTACGCTCCGACTGACCATCAATCTGAGGGTGGAATGCTGTGCCGAGATCTATCTGGGTACCCATCTCACTATGCAATTCTCTCCAGAAGTGCGACATGAACTGAGGACCTCGATATGATATAATGGACACCGGCACAACGTGCAACCGGACTATCTCCCGAATGTAGATCTAGGTCAACCTTTCAGACGTATATGTAGTAGCCATAGGAATGAAATGCGCCGATTTGGTCAACCTATCCACAATTACCAAAACCGCGTCAACCTTTCGCAAGGTCCGAGGTAACCCAGCCACGATGTCCATGGTGATGCGCTCCCACTTCCACTCGGGAATAGACATCCGTCGAAGCAGGCCTCCTGGACTCTGGTGCTCATACTTAACCTACTGGCAGTTAAGACACCTAGCCACATACTCCACAATGTCCTTCTTCGTCCGACTCCATCAGAAGCAGCTTCAAATCACGATACATCTTCGTAGCACTAGGATGAACAGAGTACCGTGAACTATGTGCCTCATCTAGAATCCTCTCTCTCAGGCCATCGACATTAGGAACACATAAACAACCCTGAAGCTTTAGAACACCATCCTCGCCAATAGTAACCTCCTTGGAACCACCTTGAACCACTGTCTCCCGTAGCTCAGCCAAGTACGGGTCATCAAACTGCCGAGCCTTAATCTCTCCCAATAACAAAGACTGAGCAACCAAATGTGCTAAAACTCAGCGAGGCTCTCAAAGGTCTAATCTCACTAGGTGATTAGCGAAGGACTGAATGTCCAAGGCTAGATGTCTCTTATGTGCTGTAATATAAGCCAAGCTACTCATAGTCTCCGCCTTTCTGCTAAAATTATCCGCTACCACATTTGCCTTGCCCGGATGATAAATAATGGTGATCTAATAATCATTCAGCAACTGAAGCCACCTGCGCTGCCTCTAATTAAGATCCCTCTACTTGAACAAGTGCTGCAAGCTGCGGTGGTCTGTATAAACCTCATAAGACACCCCATACAAGTAATGCCTCCAAATCGTAAGGGCATGAACAATCACCGCGAACTCCAAATCGTGCACAGGGTAATTCTTCTCGTGAACATTCACCTGGCGCGAAGCATAACCAATAACTCTCCCCTCATGATTCAACACACCCCAAGCCAATGCGTGAAGCATCGCAATACACTGTATACATCCCAGAACCAGAAGGAAATACTAGAATTGGTGCCGAGGTCAATGCTGTCTTGAGCTTCTGAAAGCTCGCCTCACACTAGTCGGACCATCGGAACGGGGAATTCTTCTGAGTCAATCTAGTCAGTGGGGATTCAATGGATGAAAAGCCCTCCACAAATTGCCGGTAGTAGCCTGCTAGACCCAAGAAACTCTTGATCTCTATAGCTGAAGTAGGACGTGGTCAACTCTGAATTGCCTCAATCTTCTTAGGATCAACCTCAATACCCTCTCCGGATACCACATGTCTTAATAATGCCAATGAATTCAACCAAAACTCACACTTCGAGAACTTGGCATATAGATTCCGTTCTCGCAAAGTCTGGAGCACCACTCTGAAATGCTTCTCGTGCTCTCCTAGGCTACGTGAGTAAATAAGAATGTCATCAATGAAGACAATGACAAAATAATCGATCAACTGCCTGAAAACCATGTTCATCAAGTCCATAAATACTGTTGGGGCATTAGATAAGCCAAAGGACATCACAGGGATTTCATAATGGTCATATCTCGTAGGAAAAGCAGTATTCGGAACATCTGTGGCCCGAATCCTCAATTGATGATATCCCGGTCTCAAATAATTCTTAGAAAAACATCCGAGCACCCTGCAACTAGTCAAACAAATAATCGATGCGCGGAAAAAGGATACTTGTTCTTAATGGTGACCTTGTTCGACTGGCGATAATCAATACACGTCCGCATGGACCCATCCTTCTTCTTCACGAATAGAACTGGAACACCCCACGACGATACACTCGGTCTGATAAATCCCATAGCCAACTCCTCAAGCTGCTCCTTCAACTCTTTCGGAGCCATACAGTACAGAGGAATAGATATAGGCTGGGTGCCTGGAGTTAAATCAACGCAGAAATAAATATCACTATCCGGAGGCATGCCTGGAAGGTCTGAAGGAAATACATCGGCAAACTCTCAAACCACTGGCACTGAATCAACCGTCGGAGACTCGGCGGTGGTGTCCTGCACATAAGCAAGATACACCAGATAACCCTTCTCGACCATATGTCAAGCCTTCAGGAAAGAAATAACCCGACTGGCTGCACTAACAGAGGAACCCCTCCACTCCAACCTAGGCAAATCAGGCATGGCTAAAGTAACTTTCTTGGCATGGAAATCTAGTACGACATGATTGGGAGATAGACAATCCATGCCTAGAATAATCTCGAAATCAACCATGTCGAGCAATAGGAGATCCGCTCTGGTCTCGAAACCACAAATATAAATCGCACAGGATCGATAAATCCAGTCTATTACCACAGAATCGCCTACGGGGGTGGACACACAAATAGGAGTACCCAAGGACTCGCGAGGAACATCTAGGAAACAAGTAAATAAGGCTGACACATATGAATAAGTGGATCCTGGATCAAATAACATTGATGCCTCTCTACCAAATATTGAAGTAGTACCTGTGATCACAACATCTGAGGCCACTGCATATGATCAGGCCGGAATAGCATAAAATCTAGCTAGAGCACCGGATGACTGACCTCCACTGGAAAGAATAGGGGCCGGCCCTGCCTGGCCTCCACCTCTTGGACGACCTCTACCAGAATGCCCTCCACCTCTGGGTTGACGAGCCGCTAGTACTGAAAATATAGGCTGATAACTTTGATGAACGGCCTTGCCCTGAAGCGTGGGACAAGTCCTCCTCATATGGCCTGGATCCCCACACTCATAACATCTTGTCGGTGGCATGGCCTGCTTCCCTGAAGAAGAACTCTGAATAGCTAAGGTGGAATATACCTGCTCCAGCTGCTCAAACTGGTACCACAGCTCTTCCTTCTCGGAGGGTGGAATATACCAGTCCAGGAACATATGAGTGAACTGATCCCAAGTGATGGAAGGGGAACCTTCCAATCTATTAAAGATATAAGACTGTCACCATCTGCAGGCCCTGCCCTCAAGCCGAAAAGTAGTGAAGTCCACTCCATCGGACTCCTATATCCTCATGTTGTGCAGTGTGTCCCTGCACCAATAAATGAAGTCTAGGTCATCCTCTCCCTTCTCACCTCCGAAGATAGCAGGGTGCAATCGGGTCCATCTATCTAGTAACTTATGCAGATCGACGTACGTAGCTGGTCTGAGCTCATGTGCTGCTGCTACAGGCTAGGCCCCACCCACGGGTAGTGTACCCGGGGTCTAATAAACTGCTGATGCATGGCGTGCGGCCTGGGCACTAAGTGTCAGGACTTCCCCTCCTGCCTGAGATGTGGTAGGATCCGCTGGAAATAAACCAGCCTACGTCATAGTGTCCATAAATCTCATCATGCGGCCCATGACCTCTTGGAAGCCTTGCGCCGTCATAAAGTCTACTGGGACAGGATCTGCTGGGGGACCTCACCATGCTCCTCAGTAATGGGATCCACTGTCGGATCCGCTGGGGGTGCAAATGCAACAGCTCTCGGACGCCCTCATCCCCTACCTCGGGTCGGTGCCCTCCCCCGGCCTCTGCCACAACCTCTGGTGGCGGGGGTAGCGGTATCTCCCATTTCTGGAATGTTAGCCGCGCGAGTCCTCACCATCTGTGAGAGAATAGAAGAATAAGATTTAGTAAACCATCAACTGCACGATAGAACTTGAATAAAAAGAGGTTTTTAACACCCTATAGCCTCCCGAAGATAAATACAGACGTCTCTGTATCGATCCGCAAAACTTTATTAGGTTTGCCAGTGACTTGTGAGACGTACATGAACCTACAGCTCTGATACCATGTTGTCACAACTGAAAACCCAATTTAGGTCTCGATGGCGCCCAACTCTGATGTCAGGCAAGCCAACCTTAATTTACTAGTGATCCCTTTTTAAATTATAAAACGATTTCCCATACTTGAGAGGTTTCTTTTAGATTTCAAGTTTCGAAGTAAATAAGTGACTTAGACAACCAAAAAAGAGTAATAAATATAGTAATTACCACAAAAAATTACAACCTAAAACAATAGAATATCCACTACGTGGGCATGCCACAGGTCTACGGGCATCTAATAGAAACGAGTATCCAAAAGAAATTACAAGTTTGCCCTACTGTCTGAAGAAAGTAATACAGACATAGCAAAAGAAAAAAGGAGATCAAAGGTGTTGTCAGAGAGAGATACATCAAGGAAATCAACTCACCAAGAAGTCCACGCCAAATGTACTTCCGGGACGAGCTCCGGATACATGCCCATATGCACCTACCTCAGAGTCTGTACATTTAAGTACAGAAGCGTAGCATGAGTACATAAACAAATATGTACCCAGTGAGTATCCCGCCTAACATCGAAGAAGTAGTGACAAGAGGTAGACGTGATACTTACTAGGGTCAAAATTTAAATAACATAGTTTAATAAGGACTAGGAAGGCATAACAATCGTAGTAATCACAAAGACATAAAATATCATGTTTAAGTGTAATTACCTTTGCATGTCAAATTCCACTAGCATATAATTTACTAAATTCCCTTTTTCACATGAAACAGTTTATACAATTGAAACAAAACTCCCATTAAATCATGTAGCACATAATAGGCCCATGCGTCGCGATAATAAATGTGCATTTCTGATGCTCGAACGGCTCAAACCATAGATGCATCTATTACCCCGCTCTCAAGTCGAACATGCGACACGATTGACATAATACTAGGGCTATCCCGCTCACGAATCATACATGTGACATGGGTGCCGTATACATATACTTAATTTTTCAATATTTAGGGACTTAATAGAGATTGTATGTAAAAGCAAGAACTTAAGAAATATGATTTTTGAACACAACTTACTTATACTCTCATACCAATTCAAGGATACTATGCAACTCAAATACATTTAGGGACACATGTAAGGCACATAAAAGCATGCTTGTGACTCCTAGAACTACCCAACACAACATAATAGTAGCTATGCACGGATTCTTGTCACTTCGTGCGTGTGTAGCCCCCGCAAATAAGGACATGGAATTATTTATAATCACCTATGGGGACAATTCCCTCTTACAAGGTTAGAAAGGAGACTCACCTCGTGTAGAACCTACTTCCAGGGTCAAGAACGCGCCCGAACCTCCAAACTCGTCTCTCAAGGACTCCAAACTAGTAAAATATTGTATAAACGAATTAATTTGCGCTCAAAAGTATGAAATTTACCTAATTAAGTAGTTATTTCAACCTACTTTGAAAAATCCCAAAAATACGCCCCATGGCCCACACGCTCGGATTCTGGAGATTCTTGAAGGAAACACTTACCCATACCCTAAAGATCATTAATATATGGTTTTTGTATGATTTCATAGCTAGTTTAGTGGGTAATTCCCCAAATTTCATAAAGCCCTATGTTTTTACTATAACCCTTTATTATCACTAATTAGGAGGTTAATCTACCTAGGATTTCATGTATTAAACTAATATTAGAGTAGAAATTACTCACCTTTCATTAGCTAGGTCGTTTGGCCCTTTTCCAAGCTGTCAAGGTCGACTATGGAGCAAGAAATGGGTGAAAAATTATTTTGTCCCTAGTCTTAAAGAACCCACTACCTACAGATGTTCCGCACCTGCAGCTCAAGGACCGCACATGCGGTCTCGCGCCTACTAGAGAAGACTCGCACCTGCAGAAGTGGGGCAAGGGGCCTGTGCTCGCACTTGCGGCTCCGCTCTTGTGGATATTGTCCGCACCTACGAGAAATGGGCATCCTCGCCTGAAGCCGCACCAGCGAGGTAAGGACCGCAGGAGCGGTCTCGCACCTGTGACTGGGCAACCACACATGCGGTCAACCACGTCAGGTGCACCAGAAACTGCTTTAACTGGTTCTTGTCCTCGTGTGGTGCCCGAGAGGCACATGGGACCACCCCAGTCTCAAATCATAATACGGACTCGCTCGATCCTTCGGAACACCCAAAACAACGCCAAAACTCAAAATCACACCTCAAAACCCCTAGAATCAAACCTAGGAACTTTAAGTTTCTTGAATTTGCTAACAATGTGCCGAATGGACATATACTACTCGGAAAGACACCAAATGTTGCAAGCAAGTCATACTTGACATAACGGATCTATTCCCAGTCTCGAAATTCCGTTTGGACCATGATAACACAAAAAACAGGTCCCAAACCACAATATGAACTTAAGGAAACTCTTATTTCGCTATTGGTCGCCAAAACACACCCGGGTCATCCAAAACCCATTCCGAACATACGCCCAAGTCCGAAATCATCATTCGAAGCTAGCGGAACCAATCGAAACTCAATTTCGATGTCGTTTACGCAAAATGTTAAGGCGAACCTTAAGGGACCAAGTGTTCATATATCAATTCTAAACTCTTCTGAATCCTGAACCAGCAGTTCCCGCAAGTCATAAATCATAATAAGCAGCTATGGTAAGTTTCATTTAGGGAAACGGGGTCCGATAACGCAAAATGACCGGTCGGGTCATTACATAGGGGACGGGTAGTGCACGCATAAGGCACTAGTTAGAAGCTATTAGAACGCTTAGGTAATAACAGAAAAATAGTAATTGGGTAGTAAAAGAGATAATGACCCGTGCGCTAATACTATGAGTATCATCCTAACTTGGGGAAAGTTACCAAGTATTGCATGGAAATGATCCTATAAGCTAAAAAACCTAGGACCCCTTTAATCTTGTTTAAAGTGATGTATATTTGACTGGATTGCTTTATTTGCCTTTAAGACTAATTCGCTTAATTAAGTTCGGCCGGTACCCACCGTTATGGACCTCGAGGGGTGCGTAACACCTTCCCCTCAAGGTAATTTCGAGCTCTTACCCTATCTCTGGTGATGAAAACTAGTTTCATGATTTAATTATTCTAGGTACCCTAATGCACCTTAATCTATTAGGTGGCGACTCTTCAAATCCCATACCCCATCCCAAAAGGAAGGGAGTTATCTCAGAAATTTCGAAACCCAATTTCGCGAGAAAAATGGGGGCGCGACAACGGGTGTTAACCAAAAGGTCTCCTTGAGCTAGTGGACAAGTTTTTTGTATAAGAAAGCTTTAATATATAAATCTCCCCCACTGCGAAAGGAAAGAAATACGCATGCCTAAATTCGACAAATAACATTAGAAAAGAAAGCTTAAATCCTCAAAGGCATCTTTGAAAGAGGTGGTGTGTGCTTCAAAAAATATAGAGAAACACCCTCTAGTTCTTCCATTTAGCACGCAAGTTCCTCAAGATACAAGCTAGAGTACCAACGAAGATCAAAATTGGAGAAGGAATCGGCCTAACCCAATAGATATCGTAGAGTTCCAAGTGTTGCTAGTCCCTCAAGAATGCATGCGACTTGTAAGAAGGAGGGAAAAATACAATCACATTGCCCTTTTTCTTAATCGAACGAATAGCTTCACTAAGAAATTACCCAATTTCTTTGCCTTTTCCTTATGTAGTTAAATTCCATTGGGCATCCGATGGTATCCCCAAATGACAAACTGTAAGTGAGTAATGAATCTATTGGAGGGCCTACATCTAAAGTGGAGTCTTCTTCAACGTCATCATCTCCTCCTCATGAAGAATCTCTAAGAAGACAAACCCCAAATGGGATAACTTGCGTTCCACCAATGACAAATGCTACAGTGTTCATTTGTGAAGGAAATAGCATTGTCTTTAATTGCAAAAAATAATTCATATGGGACTTTGGGAGGATATTTTCAAGAGACTCTCCAAAACTCGTGAAAAACTGCTCTTATCTTATAGGGAGAAAATCACTGAGATTATCGAGGATATGAAAAAGGTGAATATTTTAGATCTTTCTCCAAGGGCGGTCTAATTTGGCTGATAAGACGAGTCCAGATGAGAAGCTGGAGCTCATTCAAAAGCTAAGGAGCGTCTTGTATCATTCAAACTTTAAGCAAGTGAGAAAGTCGAGAAAGTTTCCTGTAGTGAAAATAAACTGAAGGGAGTTGTGAAGAAGTTGCATACATTACAACAAGAGAGGGAGAAACTCAAAGGTGCTATAGAGGCAACACAAAAAGAGATTGAAGAGATTTAGGCAAAAGATTCAACTACCAAGACTGAGGTCTCTTCATATGAAAACGTAAATTTCCTGACCGTTGATGATTCGGCCAATTTGGAGGAGAAGAAGAAGAACCTATAGACTAGCTGTCAAGAATTTATCAACAACAAGTTTTGCTTAGATTAGACAATTAGTATTATCTCCCCCTTTATCATTATGCTCAATGGACCTAGTGGATATTTATTTAATTTTAAATAAGATTGCTTCTCTTTTTCTTTACATTGCCCGACAATTATCTTAGTCGCATAATTTTCAGCTTTATGCGCTTGTAACGAAAGATTCATATCTTGTCGTAGGAGAGCACAAATAACGAACCGTTTAATTTCTCGAAAATTAGATTTCTATATCTAAAACATATCCAAAACATAGAATCAAACACCATCCTAATCAACGTAGATAATATTTTGAAACCAACTTTAGATTCCACCACGTAGAAAATTTGAGATTTGCGCAGTCCAACAAAAAAATCATATCTTGGTGTAGAAAAGTCAGAATCACGAACCGTTTGATTTTTTGGAAACTTAACTTAGAAATATATAAAATATCCAAAATACAAAATTTAATTCCTTAAGGATATTTTCATTTAATAGTTTGAAATCAATAAAAAAATCTGATACGGCGATGATTTCAGATATGTGCGACTTAACCAAAACTTTTGTATCTTGATGTTGGAATGTCAAAATCATGAACCATTTGATCTATTGGAAACAAAACTTCAAAATCTAAAACATATACAAAATAAAAATTTTAATACCTTAAGTATAGTTTCAGATGATAGTTCGAAGTCGACTTTGGTTTCTAACATGCCGACAGTTCCAAATTAGCGCGACTTCACCAAATTTTTGTATCTTGGTGTTGAAGCATCGAGATTGTAAATACTTTTTTGAAACGTCGTGAAGCTCGCCAAAAACACTTGAAGGTTTGAATGACATGAAGGAATAACAAATTCTCGGACTTCAATCCAAATGTCTTGCATTCTCCTAAGATATATTAATAATTTTATTGGAGATACCAATTTACCATAGCGGCTTGCCCCCTTCAAAATCAGATGGGATCTAAAATTTAACAGAAGAATGGTATCTCAGCTCTATTTTCAAGTGTCGACTGAATGGATAACATTCCATCATACTTTATTCGGGCAATGATTGGGGGATTATGTATCTTTTGAACTTATGCGATTGAACTCAGAATGAAACTCTACACTGCCTACGTACCTTGGTGAAGAGGATCATGTCATACCGCAGTTCAGAATGGGTGATTTTCTTGTTTATGTATTATTATTATTATTATTATTATTATTATTATTATTTGTCCTAACTTTTTCCCAAGCCGCCTCTTTCGAGGTTTTCGACTTATCTGACTTTTATTTTGTTTTTTTATTTTTTTTATATTTTTTGGTGGGCCGTACACTATTTATAGTCATGCGGGTCAGGAGCGTAGGAACATGCAGTTCAGGCTAGTGCGTCAAAGAGCGTTGCATCTTCAAGGATAATACTTCTTCAAACATTTGGCATTGATATGGCTGATTCTCACGCCATCTGCATTGACCAACTTGTAAGCCCCACTTGAGTAAGCTTCTTGTACGGTATATGGACCATCCCATTTTAAAGTGATCTTCCATACAGGTTTATGGGAAGTAATTATGGGTCTCCATGCGGTAAGGACATGATATCCTACTTGAAAAGATCTTGGGCGGACACTTTTATTGAAGGCGCGAGACAATCGAGCTTGATAACATTCAAGACTCTGCTGAGCCTCCAACCTCTTCTCATCAAGAGCCTCCAACTTTGCTAATAGAAGTAGAGCATTTTCTTCATCAGTGATCCCTTCTTGAATACCTAATCGTAATGAATGTATTTGACGGCTTCGACTCCATAAACGAGTGCGTAAGGGGTCTCTTGTGTTGGCGTGCAGTGAGTTATCCTATATGCCCCCAGAGCTTCTTACATACGGTCATTCCAATCTCGTTTGGATTTAGATACGACTTTCTTGAACAAGTTGCATAGAGTCTTGTTGAATGCCTCGGCTAGACCATTGACGACAACATTGTACATAGAAGAGTTGCGTTGCTTGAAGCCAAAGAGATCACAATTCTTGTTCATCAACCTATTGTCGAATGGCTTGCCATTATCCATTATTAGGTAACGAGGAATGCTAAAGCGATAGCTTATGCTTATTCCGATGAAACATGCAACATTTTCCTTTTTACATCCTTAAGAGCAACAACTTCAGCCCACTTTGAGTAGTCGGTTACAGCCAAGATGTATAGGTGCCCACCAGAGCACTTTGGCAGTGGTCCAACAACATCCAATCCCCAAGCGTCAAATGGCCAGGATGCAACACTCGGTTGCAACACTTCAGTTGGTTGATGAATAAAATTTGCATGGAATTTACAAGCCTTGCATATGCGTATTCCAAGCAATCTTTTACCATCGTTGGCCAATAATATCCCATCATTTTTATATGGTAGTGGAGCTTTGGTCCAGACTGGTATGACCCACATACCCAGAATGTGCCTGTTGCAAAGCTTGGAGTGCTTCTTCTTCCCCTAAGCATCGCAACAGTACTCCCTCAAATGGCCTTCTGTATAGAGTATCTTTGTAGTAAAGGAAGCGAGGTACACGACGAGGAAGTTCAGTCATTCTCCTCGAATTTTATGGAAGTATACCATAGCCTAAGTAATTTCACCAAAGACTTGTAATTTCAAACTGCTTCATTTCGACAGCTATTTCAAGCCCAAGTATTAGTGCTTGATACTCAACAATGTTGTTAGAGCATAGTTGCATCAACGTAAAAGAGTAGGGCAAAACTTCCCCTTGAGAACTGACAAATACTACACCAGCTCCTCCGTGATGTGTTGAACCATCAAAGTACATCTTCCATGTAGTTTGAACTTCAATGACCATTGCATCCTCATCGAGTAATTTGCCAGTTAGCTCCGAATCATCAGGTATATGGCGATCCGCCAAGAAGTCTGCTAACACTTGTCCTTTTATAGCCTTTTGAGGGATGTACACAATTTCAAATTGTTGAAATTTGAGGTATCACCTTGCTAATCAATCACTAACGACAGGTTTTGATATCACGAACTTGATGGGATTTTCTTTGGAAATGAGACGAACGACATGAGATTGCAAGTACTGCTTCAACTTTTTGATTGAGAAGACTAGTTCTAAACATAACTTTTTGATTGACGAATAATTCAGCTAGTATGGTATCACCATCTTGTTCAAGGATTAAAGAGAGTTTTCTTTCCCCTTACTATTTTCTTGGGCGAATAGTGCTCCAATAGACCTTTCTTGCGCCACAATGTATATTATAAATGGCTTTCAAGGTATCGAGTCTGCTAAAACTAGAGGCTTCATCAAGTAGTATTTAATACTCTCAAAGGCATTGCTACACGCTTGGTCCCATTTAAAAGAGACATCTTTCTTCATATGGCGGCTAAATGGTTGGCACCTCCTAGCTAGGTTAGAGATGAATCTCCTAAGGTACGCTAACTTTCCTTGCAGACTTTTCAATTCATCAATATCTCTAGGCTCAAGAATTTTCAAGATTGCATCTACTCTGGCTTGATCAATTTCAATCACTCGATGTCGGACAATGAAACCAAGGAACTTTTCGTAAGTAACTGCAAAGGTGCATTTCAAATGACTCATCCTAAGTTGGTACAATTGGAGCAATCAAACACCATTCTTATGTCGTTCAAGTGGTCTCCCTTCTTTCTTGATTTTACCACCAATTCGTCCACATAGCATTCGACACACTTGTGTAGAAGGTCATCAAATATATTCTGCATAGCTCATTGGTAAGTAGCGCCAGCGTTCTTTAAGTCAAAAGACATTACCTTGTAGCAATAAATACTCTTTGGGGTACGCAATGCATTAAGCTCTTCATCGTTTGGTTCCACGCGAATTATGTTATAGCTTGATGAACCATCCATAAATGACATTTCCTCATATACAGTAGTAGCATCGATCATCAGCTCTGCTACTTTTGGGTCCAAGCGAGGCATCCCTTTTTAACTCCAAGCATAGACATCCCTGAACTACTTGACTAACTCAATAGAAGTGCTTTATTCATTAACTTCTAGTAAAGCACTTAGGTAAGTGGATCTTGGTTCTTCGCCGGTCCCAAGGTTAACTTCTTTTAAGGCATAAACTGTCGTCTTTACCCCTTCTTCAAGTTAAAGTGGAGAATCTTTCACATCTTCATCCTCTTGAGGGTCCACATCGTTGATGGGTATGTGATAACACGCTGAAACATCCTCCAATTCTGCATTATCCTTCATTGAAGATGGAACACCATTCTTGCCTTGTGCAGTAACATGATATGTAGAACCCACACTTTGTTCATCTTCGTTATGTTCCTTAGTGAAGAACACAGTATATGGATTTACCTTCAGTACTTCTTTACATGAAACCACAAGTTTGTTCGTCGCCTCATTCTAGAAGGAACCAAACTTTGGAAATCCTTAGAGATCCTCTGAATTTTGGGCGAAGCAGGTTCTCTTATGCTTTGATAATTTCTCTGGAACTTGCTCCTTTTCATTAATGGACCCAATCTCTCAAACACGATAGTGCACATAGTAGATTTTCCAAGTCGATCAAAGATAGAAGGCTTGTTAGAAGCGGCAGATTCACATTCTACAGTGATATTAGCCATTTCTTCCCACTTTAACTTGTTCATTCAATTTTCTATTAGCGCTTCCTAGATGTTAGTGGTTGTTAAAAGGTGATGCTAGCTTAGACCTTGTTCTCATGACTGATTCTTGTTTGATTTTTCATTAATTTTTGGCAGACCCTCTTTGTTGTTATTGTAGTAAAGTTGATATATTACTATGTTTATACCTTTGTTAATCAACTACAACACTTGAAGTAGAATCCAGATTACATTCTCCAATTCTTCTCAATTCTCATCATAACCGTTTAAAAGAAAATTGTATCGAGAAATGAAATGAAGATGCGTCAATTAGCTATACGTAAATAGCTTCTTCCCCATGCCCTAAAAATATGGGTGGATGAAAGAAATTCTACTGTTCATAATAAGTCGCTTTGCAGGTTCTTGGTGGTATGTCCGATGTTCAATGTATCTCAACTTCCAATTTTTATCATGTTTGTTAAAAAATTTAAGCAGATAATGGTATCATTTATGTACTGGTCTGAAACAAAAGGGTAGCAAGTTAGTCTCACATCCTATTTAACTTTTGTTTTTGCTTGTCTCTTTGCAGAAACTGCTTTGAGCTTCAACACTCTTTGCAGGTTCCATCATTTTGATATGCCATTATGGTGATCTCATGGCTATATGAGGAGCCATGTATATACATTCTGTCACGATCAAAATTCTGCTAGTCATGATTGCACCTAACCCAACTCGTTAGGTAAGCCAATTAATAACTATCAAATTTCAATAATCTTACCTAGTCAATTAAACAAAATAAATTATCTGAATCTATTACATTTCCCAACGACTGGTCGTACGAATCATGAGATTCTAGTTAGAGTTTACAAAGTGGAAACGAAATAGATAAATAGTCTGTTTGAATAGTACATAAAAAACACAATATTATCTAAGGCTACCCCGAACAAGAGAGGCAACTACAACATGAACGCGGGTACATCTTCAAAACCAGCAACCATCGAACACAGCAACAACTACAGCCAACATCTGCACACAATGTGCAGAAGTGTAGTATCAGTACAACCGACCCCATCTACTGAGTAAGTGAAAAACCTAACTTTAGGTTGAAAGCAGTGAGGAGCAAACATTGGGTCGGGTCCAACACCAATATTTCCACAAGAGTTCATAACCGCACAAATGCAAGTATAAGAGTTTTATCTCAGTAGTAAAAATACTCAACTCGTTCACAATTCAAGAAAAATAGGTATGATTTTCAAGTATCTTAGTAAAAATTCAATTCTTTCGCTAAAATTGCCAAAAATAAAGGTAAGTTTGAAAATTGTGATTTTTCTCAAAATCCTTTCGCCGATAAGCGAGAAGTTTCATTTTCCTTTTCCAATAACGAGTATAAAATCCCTCTCTATGCCCACATATAAATGTGTGTTAAAATCATGAATAACATGATACCATATAACATGAGAAAAATGCATCGCTATGCATGTATGTCATGTATGCATGCTAATGCCATGTATCCCAAAGATGAATCATGTACTCACACTCTCAGAGTACTTAATCTCACTATCTCACTCTTTCTACTAATCAATGCTGAACCACTTGGTACTATATATGGCCCATACGGCCCAAGGAAGATACACCCCGGAGTATATACATCACTGATCATCAATCACTCAGTAACGAGGAAGGCCAATCCAGCCCCATGGAGAAGATCCATATCAACATCAATGCTCAACCACTCGTACTGTATATGGCCCATACGGCCCAGGAAGATCCATCTTGGAGTGTATACATCATTGTTCATCAATCACTCAGTACCAAGGAAGATCAATCCATCCACATGGAGAAGATCCATCTCCAAGTATATAATACTTCAGACAAGATCCATGTCCAGGGAAAATCCATCCCTCAATATAATCAATCGCGCTCACTGAGGGTGTGTGCAGACTCCATAGGGCTCCTACAGCTAAAGCGCAATAATAAGCCAGGTCCATACATAAATCAATATAACATGTTGCGGCGTGATGCTCGATCCCATAAATGTCACTCACAATCATTCTCTCAGACTCACTCAACCATCAATCTCTCCAGTCTCACTCTCGGGCTCACAATGTAATGAAATTGGCCCGACAATAATGATATGATGTATCAATAAAAAACACTAAGACTGACATATGATATGAATTCATGATTACTACTGTGTACAAAATATCAATGTAAGTCGTGAGATGACATCAAGAAACGACCACTATGGGTCCTAACAATATTGGCATAAAAGCCTAAACGTGATATTTAGCTTGATTGACAGCTCAGATACTTTATCACATGGTGGAAACACAAACATCTACAAAAATAGGGCCACTATACAGTGCCATGGAAACAACCAAGTCCTAATTCATAGGGTGCATGCCAATACGCCTGTCACCTAGCAAGTGTGTTGCCTCAATACCAATCACATAACACGTATTGCAAGGTGTCATATCCTTAGTACTAAGCTTAGAAGAGTTACTTACCTCGAACGAGCCAATACGAATGTCGAGCAGGCCAAGCGATGCTCCAAAGATGCCATCCCCCGTGTTCTGTCCTCCGAATGGCTCGAAACTGACCAACAACAATTCAAATACGTCAAATAATGCAAAGGAACCAATCCCGATCATAAAAGATCAAATCTTGAATCAAAGCCCGAAACCAACCAAAAGCCCAACCTGGGCCCACACCTCGAAATCGGACAAAACTCACAAAATCCGACAACCCATTCAATGATGAGTCCAACCATACTAGTTTCACTCAAATCCGACCTCGAATCGGCTTCCAAACCCCAAAAGTTCATTTTTGGGAAACCTCACCAATTTTCCCCAAATTTTATCCCAAATAACTAATCGAAAGATGAATTCAATCATGTATTCATGATTATTAGCCAAAGATGAGTTATAATTACTTACCTAGATGATTTCCTTGAAAAACTCACGAATAGTCACCTCAAACCGAGCTCCCAAAGTCCAAGATGTGATAAAAACCCTAAACCTCGCTTATATAGAGCACCCCTCTAGTCTTCACTGCACGGTCCGCAAACATCCATTGCAGTCGCGTACACCTCAACGTGGTCTGCGTAACTCCTACAGCGGCCGCGAAAATCCTAATCTTCTGCGTTCCATGCCAGCCTCCACCGCTGCCCGCAAAATTCTGCCGCTGACCGCAAAAATCCTACCGCGTCCCGTGAAATTCTGTTGAGGTCCGCGACTTCATAACACTGGAAGAAATATTTGACTTCTCGAATTGCCCGGACTTGCCCAAAACTCACCCCGAAACACACCCAAGGCCTCCAGAACCTCAATCAAAGGCACCAACAAGTTATATATTAACTTACGACCTTCGTCGAATCCTCGGAACTCACAAACCAACCTCCAATTACCAAATTAACCTAGGATTCAAGCCTAAGAACTTCTAAGCTTCCAATCACGGCAAACGACCTCGAAACCTACCAAACCTCATCCAAATAACCTCAAATTTTGCACACAGGTCTGCACTGACTCTACGAACCTACTCCAACTTCTAGACTTCCATTCCGACCCCGATATCTAATTCTCCACTACCGGCCAGAATCACCAAATTTCCAATTTCGCCAATTCAAGCCTACTTCTACCACGGGCTTCCAAATTACATTCTGAACATGCTCCTAAGTCCAAAATGTCGTAATAGAGCTAACCAGTATACCTCATACTAAAACCAATATAACACATAATCATGCAATCAACTTATCAATAGTAGGCTCCATCACTTGGCTTAAATCCATAGATCAATACACACAATAACTCACAATAGTCATAATCTATTACTTCCACCATACCGCAGTGAGATTCAACTAAATCCTTCTTGAGCTCTTGCAACGCAAACCATCTAGTACCTTAAATTATCTACAAATCTCGCATTCACCATCATAATAGTCACGCCAACTTCCACAAGTGATCTCAACTCAAATTGCAACGTATAACATTCATTGATAAAAGAGAACTCGCTAAACAACAACATATGGATCACACAACCTCAGGACAACCCCGCAGGAAATAGCCCCACATGCTTAGCCTCAAAGTGATGTCTCTCTATACTCCTGCATAATCATGACTGTTACGCAATCACTTTATCTCCCTGTCTAAACTCATAACACAAGATAAAGGTCTACTTCACTCCGTAACTAAACCATATGAGAGGTCCTTCAACACACCACTAACACGAGGCCATACGCCAAATCCATACAGAAGTCAAAAACCAAATAGTCCTACTACATCTCAAGCATACTCTTCTCTCCACATTCGAACAATATGAACACCTCTGGCAATCAAATCATACTATTCATGTATCCATCAAGCCACAAATCCCACCAATAAGGACACCTACGGACATATAAGTCCCCAAATGCACGTGCTCACACAATGGAAATTTTAGTACTCAAGCCACAGGCGAAACCCGACCTCAAGTTCTCCAGACTGGCCCATCATCAACATGCCAAAATCATATCTCGCACCTCAACTATGGAAATCATAAGTTGTGGATGCACAGCTGATACCGAGCGCTCATGTTCACACACGAATGCATGGAAGGAATTCAAGGAGTACGCTTCAAGCTGAATCAATGCCGCACGATAAGGAAAGAAAGATGGGAAGTATATCCTGGATGTCCTGTAGCCTATCGGGGATAGGTATGGACGCCATCATACTGATCCACAAGACTCTACTAGACACTTGCTAATGACTTATAGAACCTATGAACTAAGAGCTCTGATACCAATCTGTCACGACCCAAAATCCGCTAGTCTTGATGGCACCTAACCCAACCTGCTAGGTAAGCCAACTAATAACTATCAAATTTCAATAATCTTACCAAGTCAATTAAACAAAATAGATTATCTGAATCTATTACATTTCCCAAGGATTGGTAGTACAAGTCATGAGCTTCTAAGAATAGAGTCTACAAACGGAGATAAATAAGTACATAGACTGTTTAAATAGTACATAAACAACACAATTTAATCTAAGGCTACCCCGAACAACAAAGGCAGCTACAGCATAGACCCTGGCAGATATTTAAATCCAGCAACCCTCGAACACAGCAACAACTGAAGCCAACGTCTACACACAATGTGCAGAAGTGTAGTATCAGTACAACCAATACCATGTACTCAGTAGGTAATGAACCTAACCTTATATTAAAAGCAATGACAAGCTAACACCGGATCGGGTCCAATACCAATATTTCCACAAGAGTTCATAAGAACACAAATGCAAGTATAATATATTTATCTCAAGAGTAAAAATACTCAACTCGTTCACAATTCCAGTAAAATAGGTATGCTTTTCAAGTATCTTAGTAAAAATTCAACTCTTTCGCTAAAATTTCCAAAAATACATGTAATTTTGTAAACTATGATTTTTCTCAAAATCCTTTCACCGATAAGCGAGAAGCTTCAATTTCCTTTCCCAATAACGAGTATAAAATCCCTCTCTATGACCACATACGAATGTGTGAAAATCATGAATGACGTCATACCATACAACATGAGAAAAATGCATCTCTATGCATGTACGTCGTGTATGCATGCCAATGGCATGTATCCCAGAGATGAATTGTGTACTCACACTCTCAGCTCAATCCCACTATCTCACTCTTTCCACTCATCAATGCTCAACCACTCAGTACTGTATATGGCCCATACGGCCCAGGGAAGAACCATCTCGGAGTATATACATCACTGATCATCAACCACTAAGTATCAAGGAAGGACAATCCACCCCCATGGTGATGATCCATCTCCACATCAATACTCAACCACTCGGTACTGTATACGGCCCATACGGCCCAGGGAAGGTCCATCCCGAAGTATATACATCACATATCATCAATCACTCAGTACCGATTAAGGCCAATCCAGCCCCATAGAGAAGATCCATTACCAAGTATATAATTATTCGGACAAGATCCATGTGTAGGGAAGATCCTTCCCTCAATATTATCAATCGCGCTCACTAGGGGAGTGTACAGACTCCGGAGGGGCTCCTACAACCCAAGCGCTATCAAAACCCAGAACCAGGCATAAATCAATATAACATGTTGCGGCGTGCAGCCCAATCAGGCTCTCAGCCTCACTCAACCATCAACCTCTCCAGTCTCACTCTCGGGCTCACAATGTAATGAAACTGGCCCGACAACAATGATGTGATGTATCAATAAGCAAAACTGAGACTGAGGTATGATATGAATGCATGAATATGACTGAGAACAAATATCAATGTAACCAGTGAGATGACATCAAGAAATGACCTGTCATGACCCGAAACCACCCCGGTCGTGATGGCACCTATCGTGGAACTACACGAGCCACACACTTTTAAACAATTCGGTTTTTTCATAAAAACATTTAAATAATAATCGTTTTCCACAGTAGTTCTGAATAAATGACTTAAATACAAAATAAAAGTTACAGAAATAAAATCCCTACACCGGGTGTCACTAAGTCACGAGCCAATACTACTACAAATCTGAAATATAATAATACAACAATTGTCTAGAAATAATAAAAATACGCTAAATGGAAGATAGGGAAGGAGAAGAGGGGGTTGCGATCTCCTGTCATCTACCTCTCTATCTCCGACTGAGGATCTGCACAGAAATGGTCAACAACCTCTACCGGGACTCGGGGTACCTGGATCTGCACACAAGGTGTAGGGGTAACGTGAGTACACCAACTTAGTAAGTAACATGCCCAAATTATGGGCTGAGAGGTAGTGATGGACTAAACATCAACAGATAAAAAAATTTAAAACCATTAGTAAAGTAGATATGCTTCCATTCAAGTGTTAAGCTCAGGAAGTAAAACAAATGCAAGTCTGAACAGTGTACCTCCTCTCGCAGTGCTAAACCACTCGGTGCTGTATATGGCCATCCGACCCAGGGAAGATTAATCCCGGCATATATACACATCACCGACAATAGTCACTCAATATCGAGGAAGGCTATTCCAGCCCTATGGAAAAGGTCCATCTCCAGGTATAAATACTGCAGACAAGATCCATGCCCAGGGAAGATCCATCCCTCAAAATATCATTTGCGCTCACTAGGGGTGTGCCACAAATTCCGGAGGGGATCCTACAACCCAAGCGCTATCATAATCATCAACATATCCGTTGTGGCGTGCAGCCCGATCCCATAAGCGCCACTCGTCATCAGGCTCTCGTCCTCACTAAGTCATCACTCTCCAGTCTCACACACACGAACTCACGATGCCGTAAAACTAGTCCGAAACAACGATGTGATGTGCCAAACAGTAATATCTGAGACTGAGACATGATATGATATTCATGATTAAGACTGAGTATAGAATATCAATAAAGCTAATGATATGACAGCCAGAAACGACCACTCGGGTCCTAAAAGTATCGGCATGCAGCCCTAACAGGATATCTCGGATGATTTACAACATATTTTCTTAATCACATAATAAAATTACGGATATCAATAATAAAGAACCATTAAACGGTTCCATGGGATGAACTAGGCCACAATTCTCAAGGTGCACGCCTACACGCCCGTCACTTGGCATGTGCGTCACCTCATTACTACTCACATAACACGTAGCATTGGGTTTCGAACCTTCAGAACCAAGTTTGGAAGCTTTACTTACCTCAATCAAGCCAAAACACTACTCCACAATTCCCTTTTCGCTCGACTCGGCCACCAAACGCTCTCAATATATCAAAAATCAGTAGTATACACTAAATGAATGAAGCCCACACAAAAATTATCAAATTAAACCACAAATCCCGAAATTGGTCAAACCCGGCCCCTGAGCCCATGTCTCGGAATCAAACAAAAATCACAAAACTAGAAGCCTCTTTCACTCACGAGTCCGTCCATACCAAATTTACCAAAATCTGACCTCGTTTGAACCCTCAATTCCCCAAATAAAACTCTCCAATTTCAAGCCCTAATTTTCTCAATTCACCCCTAATTTCTAAAAATTTCATGCCTAAACAACTGAAAATCATCATAATTTTGAGTATTAAGTTCAAATAACTTACCTCACCAAATCCCCCTTGGTTCCTTCTTCAAAACTCTCCAAAAGCTTCAAAACCAAAGAGAGTTTGTGATGAAATGCCAAAATTAGCGAAGTGTTCCTTTTATATTTTCTGCCCAACACTTCCGCACCTACGGTCCTTTAGTCGCATATGTGATTCCGCACCTGCGGAAAATCCATCGCATGTCAGGATTTTACTTAAGCCTCGAGACTCCACATTTGCGATCACACCTTCGCACCTACGGCCCCGCAGTTTCGACCAAACCTTCGCATCTGCGATAAATCCCCCAAACCTCCATCTCCGCATCTGCGAGCCATATGCACACCTGCAACCTCTGCACCTGCAACCCCCCTTCCGCAGGTGCAGAACACAAAAAACAGCAGCACCAGCTGCTAAGCTAAGTCTACAAACTCCCCGCTAACCATCCTAAATCATCCAGAGGCCCTCGGACCTCAGCCAATTACACCAATACATCACATAGCAATATATTAACCTAGTCGAACCTTTAGAACACCCAAAACAACAAAACACTGAACCCCGACTTCAAGCCTAAGGATTTCTAAACTTCCAAAATCCGCCAACGATGTCGAAACCTACCAAACCACGTCTGAATGACCTAAAATCTTGCACATGCGTCACAAATGACTCTACGCACCTACTCTAACTTCAAAAATTCCATTCCGACCCTGATATTTAATTTTCCCCTTCCGACCGGAAATCGTCACATTTCTAATTTTGCTAATTCAAGCCTAATTCTACCAAAAACCTCAAAATTACATTCTGAACACACTCCTAAGTCCAAAATCACCTAACGGAACTATTTGAACCATAAAAACTCCAATCCGAGATCGTTTAGTCATGTAAACTTTCGATTGACTTTTCCATATTAAATTCCTAATTAAGAGACTAAGTGTCTCATTCCACTCCGAAACCACTCCGCACCCGAACCAATCAACCCGATACAACATAATAAATATGAATAACACATAAAGAAGTAGTAATTGGGGAAATGGGGCTATAACTCTCCTAACGACCGGTCGGGTCGTTACATCCTCCCCCTCTTAAACAAACATTTGTCCTTAAACGAGTCTAGAAACATATATGGAGTCTCAAACAGGTGTGGATATTTTCTCTGCATCTCCCGCTCGGTCTCCCAAGTGGCCTCCTACACATGCTTCCCTCTCCACTGCACATTAACTTAAGTTATATCCTTTGACCTCAACTTGCGAACCCGCTGATCCAAAATAGCCACTGGCTCCATATCAAAGGTCATATCACCCTCAAACTGAACCGTGTTGATTTCCAAAACATGGGATGGGTCGCCAACATACTTCTGAAGCATGGAAACATTAAATACCGGATGCACACTTGACAAGCTAGTGGCAAAGCAAGCCTATCAGCCACCTCCCCTACCCTCTGAAGCACCTCAAAAGGCCCAGTGAATCGGGGGCTCAACTTACCCCTCTTCCCAAACCGCATAACAGCCTTCATGGGTGACACCTTCAGCAAAACCTTCTCCCCAACCATGAAAGATACATCACGGACCTTTCTGTCCACATAGCTCTTCTTCCTACATTGCGCCATGCGAAGCCGCTCTTGAATCAACTTCACCTTATCAAAAGCATCATGCACCAAATCTGTACCTAAGCGGCCAAACCAACCAACCGGAGATCTACATCTCCTCCCATATAAAGCCTCATACGGGGCCATTTGAATACTCGTTTGATAACTATTATTATATGCAAACTCCACGAGAGGCAGGAACTGGTCCAATGAACCCACAAAATCAATGACACAGGCAAGAAACATGTCCTCCAGTATCTGAATAGTGCGCTCGGTCTGACCGTCCGTTTGAGTGTGAAAGGTTATGCTCAAATCAACCTGTGTACCCAACTCGTGCTGCACGGCCTTCGAAAACTGTTGTGAACTGAGTACCTCCATAAGAAATGATGGAAACTGGGACGCCATGCAGACGAACAATATCTCAAATATAAATCTCAGCTAACCACTTCGAAGTGTAAGTAGTACCAACATGAGTGAAGTGCGCTGACTTGGTCAGTCGATCCAAAATAACCCAAATAGCATCGAACTTCCTCGAAGTCCGTCGGAGCCCAACTACAAAGTCAATGGCGATCCGCTCCCAGTTCTACTCCGGAATATCTAGTCTCTGAAGCAAGCCACCTGGTCTCTGATGCTTATACTTAACTTGCTGACAGTTGTGACACCGAGCTACAAATCCAATGATATCCTTCTTCATCTGCCTCCACCAATAATGATGGAATACCGCGAACTATGGGCCTCCGCAATAATCAACTCCCGAAGACTATCTACATCAGGCACGCATATCTGGCCATGCATCCTCATCACACCATCATCACCAATAGTCACATCCCTGTCATCACCTCGCCCGGCGACTCAAGACATCGCCCACCACATTGGCCTTCCCCGGATGGTATAGAATAGTGATATCATAGTGCTTGAGAAGATCCAACCACCTCCACTTATGCAAATTAAGGCCCTCCTGCTTAAACACATGATGCAGACTTTGGTGATCAGTATAAATCTCAAAATGAACCCCATAAAAATAATTACGGAAAATCTTCAAGGCGTGAACAATGGTTGCTAACTCAAGATCATGCACCAGATAATTCTTCTCACGGATATTCAAGTGGCACGAGACGTAGGAAATCACCCTACCTTCCTGCATCAAAACATAACCAATGCCTATCCTTGAGGCATCACAATACACGGTATAAGAACTTGACGCTGATTGAAAAACTAACACTAGGGTTGTGGTCAAGGCAGCCTTGAGCTTCTAAAATCTCTCCTCACACTCGTCCCACCACCTGAACGAAGCACCCTTCTGGGTTAATTTTGTCAAAGGAAAGGCAATAGAACAAAATCCCTCCACAAAGAGACGGTAATATCCCGCAAACCAAGGAAGCTCCTAATCTCCGTAGCTGAAGACGGTCTGGGCCAACTCTGCACCGCCTCTATCTTCTTCATATGCACCTGAATATCCTCACTGGAGACCACGTGTCCCAAGAATGTTACCGAGCCAAGCCAAAACTCACACTTGGAGAACTTTGCATAAAGCAATTCTCTTTTATCAATCTTTGCAACACAACCCTCAAATGCTGAGTATGCTCCTCTTGGCTACGAGAGTACACCAGGATGTCATTAATGCACACAATAATGAAGGAATTCAAATACGGCTGGAATACACTATTCATCAAATGCACGAACGTTGATGGGGTATTGGTCAACCCAAAAGAGATCACCAAGAACTCATAATGACCATAACAGGTCCTGAAAGTCGTCTTAGGAATATCAAAATTCTGAATCTTCAGCTGATGATACCCTGACCTCAAATCAATCTCAGAGAACACCCTCGCTCTTTGAAGCTAGTCAAATAAATCATCGATATGAGGCTAAAGATACTTGTTCTTGACTGTGACCTTGTTCAAATTCCTGTAACTAATACACATTCTCATGGAACCATCCTTCTTCTTCACAAATATAACCGGTGCACCCCAAGGTGACACGCTAGGCCTAATAAACCCCTTATCTAGGAATTCCTGAAGCTGCTCTTTCAATTCCTTCAACTCCGCCGGTGTCGTACGATGCAGTGGAATAGAAATATGCTGAGTGTCTGGCACCAAATCGATACCAAAGTTGATATCACTGGCATGTGGCATGCCCATCAAGTCTACAGTAAACATATCTGGAAAATCACGGACTACAGGAACAGAATCAATAGTGGGAGCCTCTACACTGACATCCCTAACAAATTCCAAATAAGATAAGCAGCCTTTCTCAACCATACGCTGAACCTTCAGGTATGAAATAACCCTGGTAGGCACATAATCTATGGAACCACTCTACTCAACCCTCGAAAATCCCGGCATCGGTAAGGTCACGGTCTTAGCGTGACAATCTAGAACAACATGACATAGAGATAGCTAATCCATGCCCAATATCACATCGAAGTCAACCATGCTGAGAAATAACAAATCCACTCAGGTCTTCAGACTCCCAATAGACACCACACATGACCGATACACGCGGTCCACAATAATAGTATCACCTACAGGAGTAGACACATGAACAATTGTAACTAAGGACTCACGGGGCATATCTAGAAAATGAGCAAAATATTATGAAACATAGGAATATGTGGAACCAGGGTAAAATAAGACGGAGGCATCTCGGTGATAGACTGAAATAATACTTGTAATCACGGCATCTGAAGCCATAGCATCTGTTCTGGCTGGGAGTGCATAAAAATAGGCCTGACCACCACCGGATCGACCTCCCCCTCTAGGGCGACCTCAAGTTGAGTGACCCCACCCCTAGCTGGCTGGGCGGGTGGTGAAGTGAATGGTGCTGAAACAAAAGGGTGATTCCTGTACTGGGATGAACCTCCCGTATGGCGGGGGAAAAATCTCTTGATATAACCCAAATCTCCATACTCAAAAAATTCTCGCTCAACAAATGGCGGTCGGGATTGAAGGGAGCCTCGAGAACCGGGATACCCACTAGAAGAACCAGGCATAGATGAACCCTGAGCTGATGGTGCATGAGTCGAACTCTGAGCTAGGAGGGCACTGAGAGATGAATGGACCAGGTGGGAAATGTGAGGACCATGGCCAGATGATCCACCGCGGTGACCTAGACAGGCTGACTGAGCATGCCTGAATAGACGGCCTCTATCATACTGAAACTAACCTTCCGTATACGGCTAAAATCAGGAAGCCCGATTTTGAGGCCATTATGACACTCCATGCCCGGCCTCGATAAGCTCGAAGAAGAATTTGAAGTTTGCCCCGAGGTGCATCCCTTGAAGGAGAATACCGAAGGTTCATTGAGGTCGACCTTGGAGCAGTACGAATCGATGTTCGTCATGAAAAAGCGGAAAATTCCGAAGGTCACGTGGTCAGAGCCGACAAGGCCTTCAAGAATAGTACAGGTCCGTACTGAGCCATTAGACAAGTGTACCAATAGCACTTCTTTGTAATAATTAGACAGGTACTATGTTGGGACTCCCCCTCCTATATAAAGGAGACCCTTCTAATTTTTTAACACACATGAATATTCATTACAATAGAACATTCTCTGTTTTCCTTGCTAGAACTTGCTCAACAATTACTCTATATATTATTATGCTTCATTTATTGTCTTTATTAATAGTTAGTTGCAGAAGGCTATCCTCGAGGCCTCTAACATCATTGTTTCTTTACTTATTATCCATTATCGGGTGCTATAATCCAACCTCGAGGCCTAGTCTTGTGACAATATTGGTTTGCGTAACTTACTTTCTTACTCACACTTAGCATCTATTTCCTAACAACTAGTATTGAAATAAATCATACATTTTTAGAACCACAAAATCAAATATAATTATTAATACAATTTTCAAGGTAAACAGTTTGGCGCCCACCGTGGGGCTAAAAATAATAGTGATTGTTTTTGTGTTGGTTTTATGAAAACATAAGTTAATTTTCTCACTTTTTCTTGTCCATGAATCTTTGATTTAAGGTCATGATATGTCTAACTCAGTTAATGCACACGAAACGAATGGTCCTAAGGATCATGGAGGAAATGGTGCAGCTGCATCAGGCGCTGGTGTACCACTGCAAAACCCAAGGGTGGCACAAGCAAAAATCCTCGTCGAAGTGGGCTCACACAACTCTCAACATGTCAATGTAACCTCTCATGTAAACCGAAGTGTGCGCGGAGGAGACCAACATGCAGTGCAGAGAACTCCTGCTCGGGAGGAAAGGGAAATAAGCCTACAACTCATTTTTGAGATGCTACAAGTACAATAGGTAGCTATTGCTCAGCTGCAAAGTCACCAAAAAACTCCAAGCTCTGTAGCACCGGAAACGGCTCCTCGAGGCGAGCAGACACCAAAGAGATCGAACATAACGGGTCAGCAGTAGACCCTACAATTATGAAGATGCTCGAGAACCTTACTAAAAGGATTGAATCAGGGGAAAAGAAAATATAGGCTAACGATAAACGGGTGGAGACCTATAACTCGAGGGTCGATGAGATCCCGGGTGCACCCCCGATTCTGAAGGGTGTAGATTCAAAGAATTTCGTGCAGAAGCCATTCCCATCGAGTGCGACTCCGAAGCCCATCCCGGAGGAATTCAGGATGACCGATATCCCCAAGTATAATGGAACCACGGAGCCCAATGAGCACATCACTGCTTGCACTTGTGATGTAAAAGGAAATGACCTAAATGATGATGAGATTGAATCCATCTTGTTGAAAAAAAATTGGAGAAACGTTGTCGAAAGGGGACATGATGTGGTATCATAACCTACCCCCGAACTCAATCGATTTGTTCGCCATGTCAGCGGACTCCCTTGTAAAGGCACATGCCAGTTCCATCAATGTCGCCACGAGGATGTCTGATGTCTTCAAACTTAAGCAGAGAGAAAACGAGATGCTAAAGGAATTTTTATCTCGCTTTCAAATGGAGAAAACGAGCGAATGGGCAGTGCAAGCCTTCACTCAGGGCTTGAACGACGGAGCTCGGTAGCTTCGAAGCAGCTAAAGCAGAATTTGGTTGAGCATCCCGCCGTAACTTGGGGAGATGTACACAACAGGTATCAATCAAAGATCAGGGTCGAGGACGACCAATTAGGAGCCCCTACGTGCTCGGTATACCCAAGCAGGCTCTTGGCAAAGGAATCTAGATTACATAAAGGGAATTGAGGCCAAGCAAAGAAATATACCAACCGTGTGTAGAAGATCGAAGAAATGTCTCAAGCGCAACATACCCCGAAGCGATTGAAGGATCGATCGAGGCCAAGGTCCTCGGGGACTAATGAGCAAAATCGGGGTTCGATAGGTGTTGATACCAAATTTTTCCTCAAACTATTTTAAAATTTTCATATGTGCCTTCAACATCACTTTAATAATAACTAGTATTTTTTGCATAATTTTCCCATATTTTATTAATTTCCTTTCCAATTTATTCAGTATTTTAAATTCAATAATTATTCATAAATTATATTATAAATAATTTCAAAATATTTCCTAGCTCAATATATCATTTTAATCGTATTACGATTCAATTATTTCACAAATTAGCCAATTTGGCATTATTTAAACCACTTCTCTTTTTGGGTTTTCTCTGGAAACCCTAGATTTAAATTGCCCTATCTTTTCAGATCTGTGACAGATCTAAGCCTCTTTTAATGTTTTCATATGTTTTCCTCGAAATAATCTTTGTTTTTCAAACCATTTCCTCACTCTGAAGTTAGAGTTTCTTAACCCCCCTTTTTAAAACGGTTTTCTTCTAATTCTTAAGGATTTCTAGTGAGTTTTTGACCGATTCTCTTATGATTCCTTGTTGTCTAAGTTAATATGTTGAAAAGCCCTAATTATTTCTAGCCCGTCTTTGATTATGTGTTTATGTGTGCTCGTCTCTTGTGGAACTGTCCATGCATTCTCTGAGTTCTATGCTTTAATTTTGTTCCTAGGGTTTTAATTCTCTACTGTTTCTGCGATTTTCTTGCTTAGGGTTCTCTGATTTCCGTGCATATTTGTGTTTAATAAGACTGATTATTCATAGCTTACCTAATACTCTGATGATTCTGTGCGTCTCTTCGAATTTATGATTTTGTATATGTTTTCCTTAGAGATTTTTACTGATTTTGAATTACTTCCTTATTCGTGGGATGCTTTCCTTAATTAGCACTGATTCCTTGTGGTTTTTAGTCTCATATGTGATTCTTTGATTGATTTTTTTAGAACTAAATTGTATTCTACCTTATTTATGTGCATAAACATATTTTTGAATGTGCAGTATATATTGTCTTTATTTGAGACATTACTTGAGACATGAAACTAAAGGCCTTCAAATACTTCAAAAATCCATCGAAAAGAATTGGTTAATTAGGCTACCCTCGGCATAAGCAAAAGAGCTTCGATTACATCAACTCGAAAAAATAAAAAGGCTTCGAAACAATCAGCCTTCAGTAAAAAGGCTTCGAAACAATCAGCCTTCAATGAAAAGGCTTTGAAAATCAGCCTTCAAGAGAATCTCCCGAGGTACTCAACCATCATCCCATCTCGACTCATACTCGAGGTTCTTGTCTGAGCCATCGATAAGTCAGACGAACACAAAACATGCCAAGGCATGATCAGAACTTCAAAAGTCTTTAGCCAAAATGAGGGAAAACTATAGCCATACTAGAGGTCGCATCGACCCAACCTAAAAATAGCCTAAGGGCCAACGCGTAAGAGCCTAAGGGCTAGCCTAAAAATCCTAAGGGCCGACATGATTAAAACCTAAGGGTCGATGAGCCCGAGTAAAAACTTGATTTGAGGATCGAGCCCTAAATGGTCAACTATTATCAATTACTCATCAAGCAGTATCTAAGGGCTGTCTTCTTAAAGTTCAACATATCGGACTAATTATAAGCAAACATCAAAACTCAGAACATAAACAAAGACACAAGTAAGTGAAAATGTATATAAAGGGAAAACCAAAAGGTTTCTTTTTTATATATATATGATAGTTCAAAGATACAACGTCGCCAAAGGGAGCCCCTTATACAAATCAAGGATGAAAGACTTAATCTATCTTCGGGGGTTAGTTTCTTATCGGCCCCTCAGGACCAGCTCCCTCAGCAGCCTTTTCCTCGTTATTTTCAAACACCAACATTGACCTCAATGGAAATGAAAAACTTGGCATCGATCTCATCCGCTTTGGCCTACTTTATCTCCTCTGTGATCTGCATTGGGCATATTCATTGGTCCTCTTCTCTCTTTAGAAGCCCTATGGCTCGGACCTTTTCGGCTTCAGCTCGAGCATCCACAACGTCGGCCTTCATCTTTAAAAGATCTGTTTCAAGCCTAGAAATCTTGCTCGTCTGGACCAAGTTGCTTTCTCGGGCATTACGAAGTTGTATCTCGAGGGAGAAATCCTTAGCCAAAGCGTTCCTTTCGGCCGCAACATGAGCATCTATATGTGTCTTCAATTCATTGTATTCAGAAATAACTTGATTGACCTCGCCCTGAGGGCGCTCCAACGTCTCGGTGTTCCTCTGCAACTTAAATGTCGAAACATTAGTTTCCAAAGATAGGAGAAGAAGCTTGTATTCCCTCAAAATAGAGGTTACCTGTTTTTCAAGGTTGCCTTCGCAATCATTACTTCGGTTCAACTCCGACCGAAGGTGTATCACCTCTTTTGCTTTCTTATCAACAAGAAGCTTGAGAAATTTCTCCCCATTCCAGGCTTTACGCAACTTAGCCTCACAGCGAAGCAACTCAGACTTGAGTTTATCGAAGGCCCACGAGAAACAAAGTTCAGTTTAAAACAAGGAAGTACGAAATTAGAAAAGTTATTATGACTTCAAAGCTCACCATAAAGCAAAGTCGGTGAGCTTCCTCGAAGGTCGATTTGACATTTACCAGCTCGGTTCCATCAATCCCGGTAGAGTAACCCGGGGCGCTCTGATTAGGAGGAGACACGTCGGAGCCCATTTCCCTCAGAGTTCTCCCCGAAATCCGAGAACTAGTTGCCAAATCAGGTAATGAAGGACCTTCTGCCCTCCTCTCTTGTGAAACCTCTCCCTCAAGGTTAGGGGACTCGAGCCCAGCAGGCTCAACAACCTAGGGAGGTCTCTTGGTTCGAGCCATGGACATAGTCCTGCCCTCTTCACACATGTTGCCATCCACAGATCAACCAATAAATATAAGGTCTTCATCACTAGATGCATCCTCCCTACGCCCCCGGCCGGGCCTTGCTTTTCTATAAGTATCCTCATCCTCCGAGGATCTTTTTCTCTTATTGTCTTTTCCCGGCTCGAAAGTCATAGGCCTTTCCTCCTTCTCCAAAGGGGATGGTCTCACCTCAAAAAACTTGTCGATGCCTGCAACCAATTGTCACGACCCGATATCCCACCTCCAGGCCGTGATGGCGTCTAACATTGAACTCGCTAGACAAGCCAACATTACTAGTTATCCTTATTTATTCCTTTGTTGTTTACAATTTTTATAAGTGACATAGAAGAACAAATAGATAAGAGAAATGCGGAAGGTAAATATTCAACATCTTAAATAAATAATTCGCGAAAAAGATCTCCTTAAACATACCCCCAAGACTGGTGTCACAAATTCACGAACAGTCTAAAATTTTTACTACAAACAAAGTCTGAACAAACAATGCAACTGTCTCGGGAATACAAGAGAAGATACAAATAAAGAGGAATAATATAGGAGGTGACGCCAAGGCCTGCGGACGCCTGCATGACGACCTCAGGTCGCCTATGGGCTGAAGGACAGTCCCTCGATCACTGTCCATCGGGTCCGGTACCGTAATCTACACAACATAAAGAAGTGTTGGTGTAGCATCAGTACAATCGACCCCATATACTGAGTAATTTCCGAGCCCAATCTCGGCGAAGTAGTGATGAGGCTAGGTCACGACAAACAATAAACACCTATGCAATTCAATAATATATAATAGAAATAACGACAGGAAGTAACAGTAAAGTACAATTATGGGAAGAACATGCCAGTGTACAAAAGGGGAAAAACACTTATTGAGTAACAAAACTTGGTAATCGACTAGTATCAGAATAACAATAGGGAATAAAGAAGTGCACGACATCACCCTTCATGCTTTTAATACAAATCATGGCACGACATCACCTTTCGTACTTTTACCTCACTACATCGGCACGACATTAACCTTCGTGCTTTTAATATGAATTATGGCACGGCATCACCCTTTGTGTTTTTACCTCACTATATCGGCACGACATTAACCTTCGTGCTTTTAATAGGAATCATGGAACAACATCACCCTTCGTGCTTTACACTCTTCCTTGCCCAACAATAATCAGAACAAAAATTTGACATTGAAGAACCACAATACAAAACATAATTTAAAACATCCCAGCAAGGGAACAACAATAGAAATATCACAATCTCGGCAAGGGAACAACAATAGAAATATCACCGTCCCGGCAAAGGACCCAGCTATAACCAATCTCACTGAACGTACAACATAACCAAAATGATCCTCCACCAAACAACTAATCAATAGTGTTCCTAACAAAATATTTCCAACAATTGAATACTCTCCCAAAAGTAGATACTACTTCACAACATAGTGGATATCGAACAAAGGCACATATACCATAAGATATGACTCACGGGCATGCTTGAGAACAAGGTATAGGTACTCTTCACCTCACCTATACATTGAACATGATAATAACACGTAGCACATAAGCTAAACACCTATTCCCTCAAGCTAGGGTTAGGCCAAACACTTACCTCGATTCCCAAGAATCCAATCAAGCCTCTAGCACTGCATTGCCTCTCGAATTCAACTCCGGAACAACAATATCTAGACATAATTAACTTAAGTATATCAATAACGACTCAATAAATTGATCCCATAGCCTAATTATCCATTTCCTAGCATTCTTCCAAAAATTCCAAAATTTGACCCCAGGCCCGCTCGCTCGGATTCCAATAATTCTCGAAAGGGAGCACTCACCCAAAGCCTAAGGATCATTAATATATGATTCTTACTTTATTTCATGGCCAATTCACAGAAAAGTCTCAATTGATTACAAGTTCTACGTTACTACCCAATTTCTTGATTTTAGCACTAATTTATGTAGTTAATTAAGCTAGAAATCCATGCATGAAGCTAATTTGTTGAGTAGAGTTCACTTACCTTAGAATACCAGGTCGTTAGCCCTTAACAATGGAGGAAAATCGTCCAAGGAAGAAGAAAGAAATGAGAAAAATGGGTTTAAAACCCGTATATAAAACACACTACCTACACAGTGATTCCGCACATGCGGCTCGGGGACCACACCAGTGGTCTCGCGCCTGCATAAATGAGTTGGGGAGCCTGAGCCAGCACATGCGGAGTGGAGACCGCACCTGTGGCTCCGCTCCTGCGAAATATTTTCCGCACCTGCGATAATTGGCTAGGCCATTGGGAGATCGCACCTGCGATGCTGGGGACCGCAGGAGCGGTCCAGCACCTGCGACTGAGCAACCGCACCTGCGGTCACACCACAATAGGTGCACAAATAGCTTTGTTTTGCTGGTTTTTAGCCTCGTTAGGTGCCCGGAAGGCACCTGGGCCCACCCGAGCCCTACTCCAAATATACCAACGAGTCCCAAATCATAATACAGACTCGCTCGAGCCTTTGGAACATCCAAAACAATGCTAAAACTCGAAATCACACCCCTAAACCTCAAGAACAAAACTTAGGAAGTTTAAGTTTTCTAGACTTCGCTAACAACGTGTCGAACTGACCTATACAACTCAGAATGACACCAAATATACACACGACTTCAAAATCATCCTACGAACTTATTCGACTAATTAAACCACTAAATTAACATCAAAACAATGAATTAAGCTCAAAAATCCATAGAATTTTCTAAAACTTCATAAACATCTAAATTCTCCAACTTTAATCTGAAACACGTCAAACCAAGTCCGTTTTACACCAAATTTCACAGATAACTCGCATAACATATATTAAACCTGTTCCGAGCTTCGGAACCATAATACGGGCCCAGTAACACAGATTTCACATCAAAGTTCATTTTCAAAAGTCTTTCTTATTTTCAAAAAATAATTTTCTTTAAAAATTCATTTCTTATGCTTGGGACCTCAGAATTAAATTTTGGGCATACACTCACGTCCCATATTTTCCTACGGACCCCTCCGAGACCGTCAACTCGCGGGTCCAGGTCTGGTCCGTTTACCAAAAATGTTGACCGAAGTCAACTTTATCCCATTAATTATCATAAATTCAACAGTTCCACAAATTTCCACATAAAAACTTCCCGGTTACATGCTCGGGCTTTGCAAGCACATCGAGGTGATATTAACGGAGGCTGTCGGGGCCTCGGAACACAGTTTCTGCTAAATTACACTAGATAACCTTTTGGGTCACCACACCAATAAATTAGTGTACGGAAAGGAAAGGAATCCTCGAGAGGATGACTACATAGCACATACCATGGTTCTTAGACTACCATTTTCCCTTCGAAAAATCTCGCCACTTGCGCTCATCTTAATTCGAAGAGGCCGCCAGTTTGCGGAACCAACCCGCAAAATCGGGGACCTCATTTGGCATCCACGGGATCGATGTGGAGAAGGAAAGAAAAAGTTTATTACGGAGTCTATCTCCATTAAGAACAAAGTAAATAATGTACAACAGGTCACTTACGCTTGAAGTTCCACTTCTCGGGGAACGACAGGAAATCCATCAGAATGATGTCAACAGTCCTCACTCGAACAAACCGACTCATCCACCCTCGGTTCCAGTCCACATCGTCACTAGCAATAAAGGGCTTTGTGGACCGGAGCCGTAGTATGATTAAACATTGATAATGCAAAGGCCGATACAATCTAGCGAGGTGGCTAAGATTGAACTCTAGCCTAGCCTTCTCGACAAAAAACCTCATCATCAGCACGATATGCCAAAAATACGGATGGATATTATCCAAAGTAAATTTATATCTTTGAAAAAACTCGAGCACGAGTCGGTCGAGAGGGCTAATGTAAATGGTACGTATGTACGTTCAAAAACCCGTCTTCATGAGCCATAATATCTTCTTCCTGGGAGGGTATCTGTAGCATCACCTTTTTTCCCCATCCGCAGTCTTTCATCACAGCTTCGAGGTGTCTCTCTTCGATTGATCGAATGAACCTCGATGTATGTTCTAGATGGCTCGAAATGTTGGGGGGTTTCTCTATCGTAAAGTCTTTCATCGAGATAAAACAGTTAGAGGATAGCTCGCCAAACGCCGACGGTGTGCCACAGGCCGGGCAGGAAGTAGAGGAGGGACTTCTTTCTTTCTGATGAGCGGATGTAGACACAGTAGACATAACTCCTTTAAAATAAGGGAGCGAGGTGAAAAAACTAGTGAAAGTTTCAAAAAGAGATGGCAGAAGAACTTGTGCAAGAAAAAATTATATAGAGAAAGATAATTGCGCAAAGCAGTAAAACTCCTATTACAAGAGAAAGAAAGTATATATAAGAAGAGCGACGACTATTTATTAACTTTGATAGCCAATCAGTTCTGACGAAGCAATTAGGACTTTTAGGGAAATGTACCGACGGGGCCACTTCGGTCGCTTCAGGGTCATGTCATAGGAATGACGTCACCACATAGTGTTTGAGGATCGAGAAGTCAAATAGATTCCTTACCAAGCCGACTTAGGGAAAGCATGTGTTCGAAATCAAGGCAGCCCGATCTCAAGGGTCCCTGTTACTCCAAGATCGAGCTCGAAGGAGTTAGATTAAATTTCGAGCTCAACTTTTGCATAAATACTAAAAGGCAAAATTGTGAAGACATTAAACGAGAAAACCCTTTGCATTTCAAAAATATATTTACAAAGGTGTATTTATAGAACTCTCATGTGGATCCCACATACAAAAGAAGAATAAGTAAAAAGAACAAAAGTGGCCTAGTCTTCATCGTCGCTACTCCCCGAGCCACTTGACAAGCCCTCGTCCGAAATGCTCAGAGCTTCCGACTCCTTTTCCAAGACCTTTTCTTCTTTGATCTCATCAGAGAGGTCAAAACCCTTGGTGTGGACTTCCTCGAAGGCTTGCCTACGAGCCTCTAATCGAGCATGACGAAGGGCACGGGTCAATCTAAGCTCTGCTTCTTCTGATATCTCTTTGGCTCGAACATTCACTACGGTCGCTTCTTTCCGATATGAGAATAAGAGTGCGTCAGCTTCAGACTTGGCCGTGGACAACACGGCAGTCGACTCAGCATGAAGTGCGTTATATTTGTCAGCCTCCTATCTAGCACCTTGAAGAAGACACTTAGTCGAGGACAGCTCCTCCTGAAGCGTACCCCTCTCTGAGGCCACGCTATCCTTGTGCCGCTTTACCTCAAGGATCTTGGCATCATTGGCCGTAATCTCTTCCCAAAACTGCCCCGCTAGGGCATCCTTTCGCTCAAACCAAGTTATAATAACAAAGTTATAATAACAAAGGGCAAAGCTCATGAATACCAAACTACCTATTCGACGAAGTTGGACCGTTCGTGGAGCGCTTTCTCCAACACTTCTTGGGGGTCACTCAACTCTTCCTCCATCCGGCCGAATAGAGTCTTTAGCTCATTCGACTCCGACGTGAGTTTCTCGGACTCCTCCTTACGATAGGTCAGTTTGTCCTATATCTTGGAGAAAGCATGGTCGTAAAGCATCGTGACCTGCAACACAAAGGGAATAATTTAGAAAAACAAAATCCAAAGTTCAAAGCATAAGTATTATGTCAAGAAGATACCTTTTCTTAGAGTTTCATAGCCTGCCTCTTCACACACATTGCCATCCACAGATCGACCAATGAATATAAGGTCTTCATCACTGGATGCATCCTCCCCACGCCCCCGGGCGGGCCCTACTTTGCTATAAGTATCCTCGTTCTCCAAGGATCTTTTTCTCTTATTATCTTTTCCTGGCTCGAAAGTCGAAGGGCTTTCCTCCTGTTCGAAAGTGGACGGTATCATCTCAGAAAACTCGCTAATGCTTGCAACCAATAAATTAGTGTACGAAAGGGAATGCACTCCTCAATAGAAGGACTACATAGAACATACTACGGTGCTTAGCCTCCCATTAGCCCTTCGACAAGTCTTGCCACTTGCGCTCAGCATAAGTCGAAGAGGCCGCCAGTTTGTGGACCCAGCCCTTAAGATTGGGGACCTCATTTGGCACCCACGGGATCGCTGTGGAGAAGGAAATAAAATGTTCTTATGGAGTCTATCTCCACTGAGAACAAAATAAATAAAGTACAACATGTCACTTATGCTTGAAATTCCATTTCTCGGGGAACGGCAGGAAATCCGCCGGAATGATGTCAACAGTACTCACTGGAAGAAACTGACTCATCCACCCTCGGTCCATGTCCTCATCATCGCTATCGATAAAGGGCTTGGTGGACCAGCGTCGTCGCGTGATTAAACCTCGATAATGCAAAGGGCGATACAATCTGACGAGGTGGCAATGATTGAAATCGAGCCTAGCCTTCTCGGCAAAAAAACCTCATCATCAGCACGATCCGCCAGAAAGACGGATGGATCTGAACAAAACTAACGCGATATATTTGAAAAAGTTCGAGCACAAGTCGGTCGAGAGGGCCCAATGTAAAAGGGTACATATATACGTTCAAAAACCCCTCTACATGGGCCATAATATCTTCTTCCCGGGAGGGTATCTGCAGCATCACCTTTTCTCCCCATCCACAGTCTCTCCTCACAGCTTCGAGGTGTCTCTCTTCTATTGATCGAATGAACCTCGATGATTGTTCTCGATGGCTCAGAACGTTGAGAGATTTCATTTAGACAAAATAGTTCGAGGTTAGCTCGCCAAACACCGGCGATGTACCACTGGCCCGGCGCGAAGCAGACGAGGTACTTCCTTCTTTTTGATGAGCGGATGTAGACACATTGGCCATAATCATTCAAAACAAGGGAGCAAGGTGAAAACACCGGCAAAAGTTTCAAACTGAGATCGCAGAAGAACTGGTGCAACAAAGAACTCTATCGAGAAAGATAAATTGCGCAAAGCAGTAAAGCTCCCAATACAAGTATATATAAGAAGAGCGGTGAATATTCATTAACTATGATAGCCAATTAGATCTGATGAAGCAATTATGACTTTGGGGGAAATATACCGACGGGGCCACTCTGATCGCTTCACGATCATGTCAAAGGAATCACGTCACCACACAGTGTTCGAGGGATGAATGAGTCAAATTGATTCCTTACCAACCCTACCTAGGGAAAGCATGTGTCTGAAATCAGGGTAGCCCGATCTCAAGGGTCCCTCTTACTGCAAGATCGATCTCGAAGGAATTAAATTAAAGTTCGAGCTCAAATTTTGCATAAACACTAAAAGGAAAATCTATGAAGACATTAAACAAGAAAACCCTTTGCATTCCAAAAATATATTTACAAAAGTGCATTTACAAAACTCCCACGTAGAGCCCACATACAAAAGAAGAAGAAGTAAAAAGAACAAAAGTGTCCTAGTTTCATCGTTGCTACTCCCCGAGACACTTGACGAGCCCTCATCCGAAGTGATCAGAGCTACCAACTCCTCTTCCGAGACCTTCTCTTCTTCGATCTCATCATAGAGGTTGAAACCCTTGGCGTGCACTTCCTCGAAGGCCTGCCTCCGAGTCTCTAATCGAACACAACTAAGGGCACGTGTCAACATGAGCTCAGCTTCTTTAGAGGTCTCTCTAGCTTGAGCATTCTCTACGGCCGCATCATACCGATATGAGAATAAGAGTGCGTCAGCTTCAGACTTGGCCGTGGACAGCGCGGCAGTCGACTAAGCATGAGGCGCCTTATATTTGTCAGCTTCCTCTATAGCACCTTAAATAAGATACTTAGTCGAGGCCAGCTCCTCCCGAAGAGTACCCCTCACCGAGGCCATGCTATCCTTCTGCCGCTTCAGCTCAAGGATCTTAGCATCTTTGGCCATAATCTCTCCCCGAAGCTGCCTTGCTAGGGCATCCTTTCGCTCAATCTGCAAGAGCTGAATCAGGGTAATAAACACCATATTATAATAACAAAGGGAAAAGCTCATGAATATTAAACTTCTTGTTCGGCGAAGTTGTCCTGTTCGTAGAGCGCTTTATCCAAACCTGCTTGGAGGTCACTCAACTCCTCCTCCTTTCGGTAGAATAGAGTTTTTAGCTCATTCGACTTCGACGTGAGTTTCACGGACTCCTCCTCACGATGGGTCAGTTCATCCTATAGCTTGGAGAAAGCCTGATCGTACATCATCGTGACCTGCAACACAAAGGGCAGTAGTTAGAAAAACAAAAACCAAAGTTCTAAGTGTAAGTATTATGTCAAGAACATACCTGTTTTTGGAGTTTCATAGCCTCCCCAAGAATAATTGGGGCGTCGAGATGGAGATCCTCTTCAACCCCGGTGAAAAAATCCCCAAATGCATCATTCTCTCCCTAGGATGTCCCCACATCGGGACTCTACCTGTTCTGGGCATCCCGTATTTTCCCTGGAGAGAACAACCGGCCTGTTGGAAGATCCCCCATGACATCAACCTCTATCGGGGCTTCCTCTCTCCCTCGAAGAGTCTCGGAGCTGGGACCTCCGAGTTCGCCAACCAAGTGCTCATCGGCACAAGTTGTATCTTATTCAATGGTCAGCTCGCGGAATGCATTCAAACCCTCCATGAGGGTTTCTTCAGTTCGAGGTAGGCACACATCGGCCACCTCTGACTCGGCAATCTTCTTCCCAGCAACCTTCGAAGCGTCAGCGCCTCATTCTTCCCTAAATACTAGTGGGAAATCATCATCGTATTCGTATTCAGCACAAGGATTCTCAGTAGACACCGGAGTTTGGACCATTGCATCAGCCCTGGGCTTCCGAACCTTAGCCCTCTTTGGTTTCGGGGACTCTACCGGTGTCTCTTTCTTTATCTTTTTCCCTTTGGCAGGTTTTTGGGTCTCCACTTCGCCAAGAGGAGGCATTCTCATTAGAAAGGCTTCGCCAAAGCCTGCACAAGCCAAAAATATCAAACATATCGCCAAGAAATCTATCTAGAAGTGACAATGGTGAAAGCATACCATGATTTTTAGCCTCCCATCGAGTTTTGGCCAAATAACGCCAAACACGCTCGTCATATAAGGAGGCGGAGTCTATGAGTTTAACGCATCATGGTAGGTCCTTGACCGCCGAGGAACCACAGGGTGGCTGTGCAACCAAAAGGGAATCAATTCAAGGAAGAGAGGATATAATTCAAAAGGGGAAAATAGGGCATTCAGATGATAAAACATGCTCGGGCTAACGACACGTACATCTAATATTCCATTTCACAGAGAATGGCATCTTCTCGGCAGGGATGAGGTCCGAAGTCCAGACTCAAACGAAGCGTCTCATCCACCCTCGATTTTTATCTTCATCAATGCTGGCAAAAAAAGCTTTGACAGATCGACGCTACAATTTCTATACAATCTAATCAGATAATCGAGGGTGAAAGTCATCCCCTAGACTATGTTAGAGAAATATCCAATCAAGTAGACGATTCTCCAGAAATAAGGATAAATTTGACCAAGCGTCACTCATTGTCGGAAAAATCGAGGATCACAGGGTCCATTGGTGGGGAAGAAGAATCTACGGGACATAAGGTGAAAGGATAAGTGTACACAATGAGGAAACCAACTTTGTGCGTAGTTCTATTTTCTTATGATGAAGGGTTCTCCACTTGCACTGCCTCCCCCAGCATAAATCTATTTTTACCTTCTTTACGCTGGTTACTAAACTAATCTACCGGGACATGGGCTCACATCGGCCCGACACAGAAGAAGGTTTATCAATTTTAAAATCGGAGGATGTCTCGAAGGGCCCAGGAATACACTCCTCAAAACTGGGAGGTGTTGTTGTTTTTCTCTTAGGTGAGCGTGATGAGGCAGGGGTTTCTTTTTTTGGGGGACCGTTTTAGATGTTTTTGCCATGGTTGTGATAAAACTTAAAAGTAAGAAGAGAGATCTTATGTAGATATGAACACAGAAGAGGTTAAAAACAAAATAATGTTGATGATGATTTGAAGATTTTAAGATGCTGTAAAAGTGTAAAAGGCAAAGGAGTGAAGCATTTATAAGATTAATCTAAGCATAGTAGAGGAGTTGAAAAAGAGTCAAAAGGAGGTTCGTGGGCTTTCCGAAAACCGTGCCGACAAAGACCCCTATACAACCTTTATGTCACATCATTTAATGATCTCACGTTGCTGACATCACAACAGGATATCGAGGGGAGAATTCAGGATCGTTTCTTATCATTTGATTCTGAGAAACGCGGGGACTATCTGTATACGGCCAAAATCGGGGAGCCCCATTTTGAGGCTGCTGTGACACTTCACGGCCGGCCTCGAGAAGCTCGTAGAAGAATTTGAGGTTTGGCCCCGAGGTACATCCCTCGAGGGAGCATATCCAAGGTTCATTGAGGTCGACCTCAGAGCAGTACGAATCGATGATCGTCATGGAAAGGCGGGAAATTCCGAAGGACATGTGGTCAGAGCCAACAAGGCCTGTAAGAATAGCACGGGTCCGTACTGAGCCATTAACAAATGTACCAATAGCACTTCTTTGTAATAATAAGACATGTACTATGTTGGGACTCCACCTCCTATATAAAGACGGTCCTAGTCATTTTGTAACACACATGAATATCCAATACAATAGAACATTCTCTTCAATAATAGTTTTTCATTTATTGTTCATTATTAGCCGCAAAAGGCTATACTCGAGGCCTCTAACATAACTGTTTCTTTACTTATTATCCATTATCGGGTTTTACAATCCAACCTCGAGGCTCCATGTTTCATCGAGCTCGAGGCCCAGTCTTATGACAATCTTCGTTTGCATAACTTACTTTCTTACTCAACTTAGCATCTATTGCCTAACAACTATTATCGAAATACATCACATATTTTTAGAACCAAAAAATGAAATATAATTGTTAATACCATTTTCAAGGTAAACACTTCCAGAAGAAACACCACCATAACTAGCAGATCCCCGAGGCCTCTTGGCCTCCCTCTCAACTCGCTCCTGGCGACAAACTGACTCAATCTCCTGAGCAATGTAAACCACCTCCTCAAAAGTGGCACCTGCCCCCCTCTCTCTGGTCATAAGAATTCGAAGCTTATACGAGAGTTCATGACGGAGTAGCTCTGAAATCTCATCTTTTACTGCATCACAATCATGTCATCCTGACGCAACTTCTCAAATTGCCTGCGCAGGTCCTCTCTATGGGACAGTGGCACATACTTCTCTAGGAAGAGAGTGGAAAACTTCTGTCAGGTAGGGGGCGTTGCACGAACAGGACTACACCTCTCATAATACTCCCACCAAGTAAAGGCAGCTCTCGAGAACTGGAAGGTAGTAAACGAGACCCCTGGTCTCCAAAATACCCGTTGTACAGAGAATCCTCTGACACTTACCCAAGAAACCTTGGGCATCCTCGCCCTCTACACCACTAAAACTCGGAGTCTGAAGTCAACCAAACCTCTCCAACCTACGTTGCTCGTCATCAGGCATGACTGGAACCACAAAATCCTGAGCAGGGGCAATAGGCTGGGCTAGAAGTGCCTCCGGTGTCTGAAGTCCCTGAACAACCTGCTCAGGTGTATGGGCGGCAGGAGTTTGAGTACCTCCCCCGGCAAGAAGTAGGTGTTGTAGTAGAAACGACGACCGCCTAAGCAAGTCAGGTGCACATTGTCATAATCTGAGCCAAGGTCTCCTGAAGACCTGGAATAATAATAGTCATAGTTGGTGCATGATCTGGTCCCGCTAGAGCATCTGCGGCTGGGATCTGATCTGCAATAAAGGGAGGGTCTATAGGTACTTCTCCGGCTGTTGCGCGGGCTACACCCCTACCCCTACCACGACCTCGACTGCAAGCTCGACCCCTCGCGGGCTGAACTAGTGTCCTCACCATCTATGAGAGAATGAAACAATAGATATTTAGTTACCAGAATCAATAGATTCGCACGACAAGAATTCAAGAATATTATATTTTCCTAAGGGTTCTGCAGCCTCTCGAAGATAAGTACGGACGTCTCCGCACCGATCTGCAAGACTCCACTAAACATGCCTATGACTTGTGAGACCTATGTAACCTAGCCTCTGATACCAACCTGTCACGACCCAAAACCACCCCGATCATGATGGCGCCTATCGTGGAATTAGGCAAGCTACACACTTTCAAACAATTAATTTTTTCATAAAACTATTTAAATAATAATCTTTTTCCAAACAATTTCTAAATAAAAGAGTTAAATCCAAAACCAAAAATATGGAAATAAAATCCCAACACCAGGTGTCACTATGTCACGAGCCAATACTACTACAAATCTGAAATATAATAAGAAAACTATTGTCTATAAATAATAAAAATACGCAAAGTGGAAGATAAAGAAGGAGAAGAAGGGTTGCGATCGCCAAGCAGCTACCTCGCTATCTCTGACGGAGGATTCGCACAGATATAGTCAACAATCGCTACCAGGACCTGGGGTACCTGGATCTGCACACAAGGTGCAGGGGGTAACGTGAGTACACCAACTCAGTAAGTAACAAGCCACAACTATGGGTTGAGAGGTAGTGACAGACTAAACCTCAACAGATAACAAAATTTAAAACCGCACAGTAAAGTAGACATGCTTCCGTTCAAGTGTTCAGCTCATGAAGTAAAACAAATGTAAATCTGAACAATGTAACATAATAAACTCAGCGTATCTCTATGCTTGCAATGCTCAACCACTTGGCACTACATATGGTCATCCGGCTCATGAAAGATCCATCCTGGAATATATACATATCGCCGACAATAGTCGCTGAGTACCGAGGAAGGCTATTCCAGACCTATGGAGAAGATCCATCCCAGGTACACATACTTCGGACAAGATCCATGCCCAGGGAAGATACATCCCTCAAAATATCATCTGCACTTACTAGAAGTGTGTTACAGACTCCGGAGCGGCTCCTACAGCCCAAGCGCTATCATAACCATCAACATATCCGCTACGGCAGGCAGCCCGATCCCATAAAGGTCACTCATCATCAGGCTCTCGTCCTCACTCAGTCATCACTCTCTAGTCACACACACACGGGCTCAGAATGCCATGAAACTAGTCCGAAACAGTGATATGATGTGCCAAATGTGAGACTGAGACATTATACGATATGCATGATTAAGACTAAGTGCAGAATATCAATAAAACTAATGAGATGACAGCCAGAAATGACCACTCGGGTCCCAACAGTATCAGCGTGAAGCCTCAATAGGATATCTAGCATGATTTACAGCACATTTGCTTAATCATGTAATAGAAACAAGGATATCAATAATAAAGAATAACTAAATGGTGCCATAGGATGAACCAGGCCACAATTCTCACGGTGCACGCCCGCACGCTCGTCACTTGGCATGTGTGTCACCTCAATACTACTCACATAACACGTAGCTCGATGTTTCGAACCTTCAAAACCAAGTTTGGAAGCGTTATTTACCTCAATCAAGCCAAAACATTACTCCATAATTCCCTTGCCGATTGAATCGGCCACCAAACGCTCTGAATCTATCCAAAATCAGTACATTCTCATTAATATACGCTAAAGGAATGAAGCCAACATGAACATTATCAAATTAAACCACAAATCCCGAAATTTATCAAACCCGCCCCCCTGGCCCACATCTCGAAATCCAATAAAAATCACAAAAATAGTAACCTCTTTCACTCACGGGTCCATTCATACCAAATTTACTAATATCCGACCCCGTTTGACCCCTCAATTACCCAAATCAAACTCTCAAATTTCAAGACCTAATTTCCTCCATTTCACCCCTAATTTCTACAAATTTCATTCCTAAATACTGAAAATCATCATAATTTCGAGTATTAACTTCAAATAACTTACCTGAATGCAATCCCCCTTGATTCCTTCTTCAGAACCCTCCACAACTCCAAAATCAAAGAGAGATTGTGATAAAATTCCCAACATATGCAAAGTGTTCCTTTTATACTTTCTGCCAATCACTTCCACACTTGCGGTCCTTCAGTCGCATCTATGACGATGCACCTGCAGAAAATCCATCGAAGGTACGGATTTCACTTAAGCCTCGAGACTCCCCATTTGCGATCGCACCCTAGCACCTGCGGCCCCGCAGGTGCGACAAAACCTTCGCATCTGCGATCAAGCCAGCAAACCTCCATCTCCACATCTGCGAGCCATATGCGCACCTGCAAACTCCGCACTTGCTCTCCCCCTTCCGCAGATGTGGAACACGAGAAACAGCAGCATCAACTGCTAAGCTAAGTCTCAAAACTCCCCGCTAACCATCTGAAATAATCCCGAGGCCCTCGGGACCTCATCCAGTTACACCAATAGGTCACATATAAATATACAAACTTAGTCGAACCTTCGGAACACCCAGAACAATGCCGAAACCTACCTAACCACGTCTGAATGACCAGAAATTTTGCACACACGTCATAAATGACTCTACCAACCTACTCCAAATTCCAGATTCCTATTCCGACCCCGATATCTCATTTTTCACTTCCGAACGGAAATAGCCAAATTTCCAATTTCACAAATGCAACCCTAATTCCACCACAGACCTCCAAATTACATTCCGAAAAAATTTCTTTGTCCAGAATCACCTGACAATTCTATCCGAACCATAAAAATTCCAATCCGAGATCATTTACTCATAAGTCAACTTCTGGTTGACTTTTCCATCTAGCATAATAAAGCTGAAAAACACATAAAGAAGCAGATTGACAACATAAAAAGACTAAACATGATATTTAGCATGATTAACAGCTCGGATACTTTATCACATGGTGGAAACACAAATATCAGCAAAAATAGGGCCACTATACAGAGCCATTGTAACGACCCGGCCGGTCGTTCCGTGAGATTTATCCTGTTTCACCCATTCCTACATTTATATATTTCTAGCATATTATTGTTGTGTTGGGGCATGTGGTTTGGGTCCGGAGTGGTCTTGGTGAGAATTGAGGCATTTAGTCTCCTAAAGTAGCCTAGAAGTTGAGAAAGTCAACTGAGAGTTGACTTATTGGTGAATGACCTCAGAATGCAGATTTTATGGCTTGGATAGCTTAAATAGGTGATTTGGGACTTAGGACTGTGTTCGGAATGAAGTTTTGATGTCCGGGGTAGAATTAGGCTTGAATTGGCGAAAGTTAGTTTTTGACGATTTTCGGTCGGCAGTGGAAAATAGGTTACCAGGGTCGGGAAGGAATTCCAAAAGTTGGAACAGTTTCATAATTTAATTTTGGCTATGTGTGCCAAATTTCAGGTCAATCGGAGGTGTTTCAGTTGGTTTCAGCATAGTTGGCGAAATTTGGATGTTTTCAAAGTTCATAGGCTTGAATTTGATGTAATTTTGGAGTTTTCATGTTGTTTTTGGTGTTTCGAAGGCTCGACTAAGTTGGAATAATGCTATGGGGTGTGCTGGTATGTTTGGTTAGGGCCCCGAATGGCTCGAGATTGATTGCGGATGGTTGGCGGAGTTTTGAACTTGGAAAATTGCAACAAATGGTTGTTGGTGTAAGTTTCTGGTGTTGGCCGCACTTGCAGAAGGATAGCCTCATGTGCGATGTCGCAGGTGCAAAAGGCCATGTGCAGGTGTGAAACGAGGCTTGGCAGGGAAAATCAGCATGTGCGAAGAGATGGCCGCTCCTGCGAAGCCACAAGTGCGGAGAAGTGGCCGCAGATGCGAGAATTGGTCCGTTAGTGGGATTGCGCAGGTGCGCACCTGGGACCGCAAGGTGCGATTAAAGGTCCGCAGGTGCGGAATTGCTGGGCAGAACAGTATAAAAGAGGCCTCCGCGAAATTTTATTCATTTCACCATTGTTGCATGCGATTGGAGCTCATTTGAAGGCAATTTGAAGAAAGAATTTGTGGGTCTTCAGTGGAGGTAAGTTCCCGGGTTATTAAAGTTGTTTCTATGCTACTTTTGTTCGGATAAGGCTTGTAAATTGAAGGATTAAAGTAGGTAAAGGTTGGGAAGAATGGGTGGAGCATTAGAAAATTCTTTTGCCAATTTGGGTACGCAATCGTGGTCCGATTTTTTTGTTTTTGGTATGTGTAGAATCGTGGGAGGACGAGGTTTCTAGTGATGTAAAATTTATCAAATTCTGAGATGTGACCTGGGGCTCGGGGTTGTCCGAATTTCGAGATTCTTGTATTATTTGATAGTTTTCGATTGGGTTGTGTTCCTTTAGTATATATTAATGATGTTAAACTGGTTTTGGCTACACTCGGAGCAATCAGGAGCCAATTTGAGGAGCAAGAGCATAGCGGACTACCGTGTTTGGGGCCTCGCGCTGATCTGTTTAGACCCCTTGGGGGCTGTTTAGTGTTGTTTTTCCTCACTATGTATTGATTATCTCACTCAGTGGCATTGTGCTTACTGTTTTCAAAACTCGGCCTAATTTACACTACTTTGAGATTTAAAAATGATCTTTTGGGTGGAGTACCCTATTTTAATGATTTTCCCGAGGGGATTTTTGAGAGGTTCTGTTGAGTGAGGTTTAGGGCCTGATTGTGAGGATATGATACGCCACGAGGTGGCTTGATATTAGCGCTTGGGCTGAAGGAGCCCCTCCGGAGTCTGCACACACCCCCAGTGAGCACACCGAGTGCCGAGTGATTGGGAGGCATGAGTGACTGTGAGGTATGCCTAAGGGGCTGATTATGAGTGATGGTGAGGTATGCCCGAGGGGCTGATTTTGAGTGACTGTGAGGCATGCCCGAGGGGCTGATTAGGATACATGTTTTTCCCAAGGGGCTACTTATGATATTACTACTTTCACTCTGAACTTATGAAATATATTTTGCCCGAGGGGCCTCTATATGATTCATTTCATTTTCATACTAAATATTTCGGTTTGAAGTTGTTGAAAATATACATTTTTCAAAGGACTTTTCTGAAGTTTGCTTTAAGGCATGACGATTTCATATATCTATGTTTATACTGTTGCAAAGTAAGGCTGTTCATATTGAGAATTGATGACATTGATTTTTATGTCTTTTCTTGCCGCTTAGACTTGATTTATTTTAATTAGTACTGAGTTGGTGTACTCACATTACTCCCTGCACCCCTGTGTGCAGATTAAGGTGCAGATACCGAGCATTAGCTATCTATTCTGTGCGGAGCCGGAGTGCGAGATATAGAGGTAGTTGTTCAGCGTCCGCAACATCTCTGTTTTCCCTGCTTGTTGTACCTAGCTATTTATTCGGAGGTTTTGTATTATAATAGTATACCTTTGGCTTATCTCTCTTAGAAGCTCATGACATGTTGGCTCCGGGTTTTAGGGTTGGTTGCACTATTTTTTGGCCTAATGTATTTAGTAAGCTCTGTATATTTTATGAAATGCTTGAAATTGGTTGGAAATTTGAAAGAAATTGTAAACCTGTGATTATTGGCTAGCCTAGTTCCATGATAGACGCCATCACGATCGGTTTAGGTTTTGGGTCATAACACGTATTGCGAGGTTTAAAATTCATCCAAAAAATGCCAAAGGAACCAATCCTAATCATAAAAGGTTAAATCTTGAACCAAAGCATGAAACTGGCCCAACCCAGGCCCGCACCTCTGAACCCAACAAAACTCATAAAATATGACAACCCACTCAATTACGAGTCCAACCATATTAGTTTCACTCAAATCCGACCTCGAATCGGCTTCCGAATCCCAAAAGTTCATTTTTGTAAAACTCCACCAATTTTGCCCAACTTTCACCCTGAACCACTAATAGAATGATGAGTTCAATGATATATTCCTGATTATTAGCCAAAATGGAGTTAGAGTTACTTACACAGATGATTTCCCTGAAAAACTCCCGAAAAGTCGCCACAAACCGAGCTCCCAAAGTCCAAGATGTGAAATAAAACCCTAAACTTCGCTTATATAGAGCACCCCTCTGATCTTCACCATGTAGGCCGCAAACTTCCATCGCGACCGTGCACTCCTCATTGTGGTCCGCGTAACTCATCCCGTGGCCATGAAAATCCCAATCTCCTGTGGTCGCGACAAAAATTATGTGGTCTGCGCTAGCCTCCAGCAGTGCTCGTGAAATCCTGCTGGTGACCGTGAAATCCTATAGCGGTCCGCGAAATTCTGCTGAGGTCCGCAACTTCATAACACCGGAAGAAATATCTGAGTTTTGGAATTGCCCGAACTTGCCATAAACTCACCCCGAAACATACCTGAGGCCTTCGAAACCTCAATAAAAGGTACCAACAAGTTATATATCAACTTACAATCTTGAACGAATCCTCGGAAGTCACAAAACAACCTCCAATTACCAAATTAACCTAGGATTCAAGCCTAAGAATTTCTAAACATCAAATCCTCATAAACGACGCCGAAACCTACTAAACCTCGTCCGAATCACCACAAATTTTGCACACACGTCACAAATGACTCTACGAACCTGCTCCAACTTAATGAATTCTATTTCGACCACGATATCTAATTTTCCACAATCGACTGGATTTGCCAAATTTCTAATTTTGCCAATTAAAGCCTAATTCTACCACGGACTTCCAAATTACATTCTGAACATGCTCCTAAGTCCAAAATGGGCTAACGGAGCTAACTGAACCATAAAAATCTAAATCCGAGATCGTTTACTCATAAGTCAATATCCGATTGACCTTTCCAACTTGAACTTCTAAACAAGAGACTAAGTGTCTCATTCCACTCCGAAACCACTACGGACCTGAACTAACCAACACAATACGATAAAAATAAAGTTGAAGATCACAAAGGCCACATAAATGGGGGAAACAGGGCTTTAACTCTCGGAACGACCAGCCGGGTCGTTACACACTCGCAAGGTCATGTTTCCAGTTCGATGAGGACCTAAAATCTTTTATCACCCCCTTTTCTAAGTAAGAAAGAAATCCTACGTAAGAAATAGGTTATTATTTTTTATATTGGATTTCCTCAACACATTTATGGAGTCTTTACTGCTGATAGGCAACTTTCATTCTATTTTTTCGTTTTTATCAGCTATCTGTTTCTTGAATTCTTTTTTTTGTCCTAATTATTATTAACTAGTAGATTGCTTTCAGTGCTATAGGTGAAAAAGAGATAGCGTTTTGTTTAAATGTGCAAAGGAGTTGGAAAGACTGCAACTAGATTTAAAATCACAAAGAGGTTGATGGATATTCATTGTAGATCAAAAAGTTAGTTAAATTTTTTTATAGATTAATGGGATAATGTGGTTGGTAATTCTGACAATCCGACATATGTTTTATCCTTTAAACACTAACCTTTCGTTCGGCCATGAAATTGGGAGTTTTTTTTTTCAAATATTGTGTTTAAATATTTATTTATTTTTAGATTTTACCCTTTTTGGCAGATTTTGAAAAGAAAATCTTCAACTCCCAAAAACAACTTTAGAGTAGTTTATGATGTTTTATACTCACAAAACCTCAAATTCTTTTCAAATAAAATACATGTTCAAATACGATATCTAACTTTCAAAAATCAGTTTTTCTATGTTGTTTCGCACGTCTCTAATTTTAAATGTTAGCCGAATCAATGTACTTTATTCTTTTACATACTTCTTCCTAACTTGAAATGGAAAAAAAATGGTTAAATAAGACGTTTACTTTTCATCAGACCTATTTCTTAATTTGTGTTTCAAGTGATATTCCAAACATGAGAGGTTTTATATATATATCAACCAGTTTTAGTCCCAGTCCATTCCAAAGGACAACTCAACAACATACAATAGATAACACCACCAAAAATGTACTTAGAAGAATAGTATATAGATAGCATGAAAAGTCATAATTGCCCTCTTTGTATGAATTAAATGACGGCAAGCAACCAGGGGTAGATTCATAGGGTAAAAGGCGGAGCACGTGAACCCATGATCTCTTCGCAAAAATTATATATTTTATGTGCATATTTTCTAAAATCGGTATTTTATTAACTGTTGACACCTATGCTCCAAGAAGGTTGAACGGTGCACTTGTTTGAAAGTTAAGTTATTTACCAGGAGGATGAGGGATCAATTCCTACTTAATACATTTTTTTCACTGTTTTTTAGTAGTGCACTCATGTATTAGATATCCTAAATCCGGCTCTGCAAGAAACAATGTCAGACATAGAATCTTTTTTCACCTTTCATTATGTAGAAAATTAGTCATGAATATAGACATGAATGGAAGTTTAAAATCTGTTAAACTTGTTAGATGATGTATTTCGTTAATACATTGGTTAACATGTATGAATTGTGTTCTTAAATCATTAGAACCATACAATGTATATTAGATCTTTTATTTTTTTAGATTTCATATGGTATGGATAATCTTGACATTTCTCTTCCTACTAAAATACAACATATTGATGAACAAAGGAAATGATAAATCATGTCAAGAGAAATCTCATAAAGCTCTTATATTTGAGTACTTTGTGCAATTCTTCTTTAGCAATATTGAATTAATGCACCAAAAGAAAATAAGGTTGTCAAAATCCTCAACTTCTTGCCAAAAAATAAGCAAAACAGCCAAAACACAATTTCAACATATGAAATGAGTAAGAAATTGATCTCCGTTAATCACTTGAGACTCTTATGATGAGAATATTGTAGAATCACGTGTTTAAACCCTTTTCAGGCACACAATTTGCCAATTCAGCAAAACGTGCCAAGTTCATTCTTGGTTTTCAAATGGAAAAGATAAACAACTAGATGAGAAAATACTAAGAAAAATTCAAGAAATGAAGTGGATTTATTAAAATGAACAAAGGAAAAACAAATGAAAGGATCATCATAGGACAATTGTTTCGATAGTTTTTCGATTCCTACGTCTTATGTTGATCCTTGCATTTTTTTCTTGTATTTATCTTCACGAATCCTCTGTATTTCTTGAATTTTTTCTAGTATATTTATCTTATCTAATTTTTTATTTATTTTTGAAAACCCTAAGTATAACTTGGCGCGATATGCTGAATCGGAAAATGTAATGCCTGAAAAGGGCGGAGGACTGAAGATTCTAAAGGATCCTCACCATAAGAGTCATCGAGTGATTGATAGCGATCAATTTCTTGATTTATATAGGTTGGAATTGTGTTTTTATTGTTTTGCCCATTCCTTTGCAATGAGTTGAGGATTTTGAGAACCTTGTTTTCTTTTGGTGAAGCCATAAAACACTGCAAAAAAGAAAAATAACCCACAAGTAATAGAAATTAATAGCCTTATTTGGAGATTTCTCTTGATCTGATTTATAATTCAGTGATACATAAAGATGCAAAATTTTATGAAGGAAGGGACATGTAAAGATCATTTGTACCATATTATAAATATAGAAAATAAAAGATTATATACATATCGTCCTATTATATTTTTTTCAATAACTCAATTCATGCATGTTAATTAATGCATTAATGAAATACCTCATCATACAAGCTGATTCCAAACTATTATATATGTCTATGTTAACGACTAAAATCCTGTCCCAAAAATAGACGCACAATATGTGAGAGACACATATGGAGAGAACAAAAAAATTCGAGTGAGATTAAATAGGAAATGAAGTGATCACTGCTATACACTAATGAAGTAGCTAAAAAAAGACTCGCAAAAGAAAATTTACTGACCTAATCAGACAAGCTTATATAAGAAAATTAAAAGGAAAAAAAGGGAAAAGAAAGGATGAAGATGAAGAACTATAAGGGAAAAAAAGAAAATTATATAGCATGTTACGACCAGACATTTCAGTTTTCTTTCCAGAACCCCGTGCCCTTAAATAAGACTTCCCGTACTTGCTTTTACTTAAATAAGACTTCCCGTATTTTGAGCTCTAGCACGTCGTTCAGTGGTTTGAGGCTGCGAGCGGCTCCATTTTAGGTATTATGACTCGTAGGCGTGCTCAGAACTGAATTCTAGGGAGTTTAGAATTGATTTGGAAGAAAATTCTTATTTCAGAAGCCTTAAGTTGGGAGAATCAACTAAGATTGGAATTCTGAGTAAACAACCTCCAAATCAGGATTAGAAGGTTCATGCAGGTTCGTATGATGATTTCGGACTTGGGTGTATGTCCGGATCGGGTTTTGGATAACCCGGGAGCGTTTCGATGTCTATTGTGGAAGTCAACATTTTTTAAGAAATTTCCTAAGTTTTGCATGAAGCGCATTTCAGTGATGTTGATGTACGCTTGGGATTCTGAGTCTGGGAATAGCTTTATATGGTGATTCTGGAGTTGGGAGCGCGATCGGAAGTGAATTTGGATGTTCATAGGTCATTTTGGAGTCATTTGGCTAATGATAGAAATTTGAAGGTTTTTTTAGAAATCCGACCGGAAGTGGAAATTTTGATATCGGGGTCGGAATGTGATTTCGGAAGTTCGAGCACGTCCGTAATGTTGAATATAACTTGTGTGCTAAATTTGAGGTCAATCGGACGTGATTTGATAGGTTTCGGCATCGAATGTGCAGGTTTGAAATTTAATGTTCATAAAGTTTGAATTTTAGTGTGATTTGTATAAAGGCGATTAGGTATATTCCTATCCTAACCGCAAATCCGCTCCCCTGAAGGATTAAGATCTTGCTCTACCCAATCTTATATGCAATCTAGAATTCCCTCTCCCGAGTTCAACCCTAGATTCGTAGATAGTATTCAATTGGTGATCAAGCAATTAAATAATTAAGCGCAAGATTGAATAAACAAACCAATTAAGATAAAACAATAAGAATAATTCAAGCTTNCAGAAGAAAAACTAGGTAGAATCCTCCATCAAGCGTGGTGTGTATTCCTCCACGTCCCTCCAATCTCTATCAATCCCTACGTGAATATCTCGTGCCAAAAAAAAATCCTCCAAAGTTGTGTTTTTTGGTGTATTTATAAGTTTGGGACAAACGCTAACCCTATAAGAGGCTTCTATTAAAATCGGGAAAAAATTAAAACCTTCAAAACTCGGAATTGACCGGACAGGGACCCCAGGCGTTAAGTCTCTAACGCCCCACTATAGCCAGGCTAGGCCTGACTTTATGGCTCTAACGCCCCACTATAGCCAGTCTAGGCCTGACTTTATGGCCCAAACGCCCCACTATATCCCGGGTCACTCCTTTTCGACTCTTGCGCGTATTTTTGACGTTTATGCATCCATTTAGCTCGGCCTCCATCGCCAATTCGCCTACACATGAAATAGACTCCATTATGTACATATGATGTGTATTTTTATCACAAAATCACATAAAATGTAAGGTACATGATGCTTGAAACTATCCACGCATCAACACCCCACACTTGGAGTCTTGATCTTCCTCGAGCAATATCCTTCAACACGTACACATTTCATTAACAAGGAGTATTTTACTTTTCAATCACACACATTACCCCTTAGTTATGATTGATACCGGCAATCAAGTATGAACATACAAAATTTCACATTCTTTCCATTCTTTAAACATGCCCAAGTATAACAATTTAGTCAATAATACCAATAACCTAATTGCAACCACCCAACCTCAAGAGCTAACTTGCAACTACTAAGCCCTCTCAATTCACGCACCTACCCAACAAGAAAGTTACAACATTACCAATCGTTCATGAGATCATGTGCCCTCACCAACAACAAATGAGCGAATATAACTAGTCCACACATTCAAATATGATTTTGAACATAATTTAAGGACATCACACAATTGAACAAATTCACTCACTCTCACAAAGAATCGTATGCATCCCGTGGTCGTACCATAAGCTTGCCCGTAGTGTAGATCTTCACTAATTCAAGTTAGCCAAATCTAGGATCAATTAGATCTGTTAAGGTTGTAGTGTAGGCTAAGGGACGGGTAGGATATATTTAGGAATAGTGACTAACCCTCCTAAGCACTTTAATGCACTACCTTCAGAACTCAACACATATTATTCTCAACCACTTCCCTTGCCACAATTCATATTCAACATAGGCCTTTTTCAATTAAGCACTTCCATATTTTCACTAGCACAAATTAATAAAAATTTGGAGGTGTGTATCTTTTTGTACATACTTTTACTATCATTTTTTTCTTTCTTTCCTACACACACTCCATACATGAAAGTTCATTGGCTAGTGATTTTTGAATACAATTCTTAGTGCTCTAACATGCCTTTCCATGGATCCACTCCAAAGTTACTCCCCAATATATCACCTTACTTCTTTTAGCGACTAAGTGCCTTAGGAGGAAAAGGTGCAAAAATCTCAATTTAAGAACAAACGAGGGGTACGACTTGTAATGTGGGTACCAAAGAAAAGGTCAAACGGCTCAAAGTGGATAGAAATGTAAATTATTAATTCTTATGTGGCAAGTACATCCATGATCAAGCAAGAAAATGCCTACATCATCTCCTAGACTAGCATAACCTAAAATTTTGCTTGGATTAACACACGGGGCAAGTTCTAGACTACACGGGATAGCATAGAAAATCACTAAACCTCACTCACACATTGCACATGACTCAATCACAACGGTTTTATTCAACTCTCAAGTCAAGCAAGCACACAAAATTGAGGGAATTAAGCAATATTAAACTATTTAGCATACAAGTCAAACAATTGAGCTAAGGCATCACAACATAGGCTATGTATTTTTACTCAGGCATCACATGTCAAACCAATTATAAGGGAAAGCAGAATGTATGTGATAACCTAATATGGCGGCATCAAACATATCATGGGGTATTTCTAAGTTACTCAGCTTCTTCCTAAATACTCTAAAAAAACCCGTTTAAAGTACCCGGTTCGAGCTACACCTTTGGAAAAGATATGGTGCCCAAAGAAAAACCAAGGGATACTACCTAACTACTCAAAATAAAAATTCTTTTTGGTGTTTTTAAATCGGACTTTATCCCTCGAGAAAATTGTCCAACAGATCCATCGTTGGGAATAATCCGAGCTTTTTCTAAAAACAATAATTTTATACAATTACACCTCATAAAGTAGTTTCCGCACCCCACACTTATGTTATGCATAGTCCTCGATGCATGATCATAAAGAAAAACATTAAAACAAGGGTTAGAAATACTCCTTGAGACCCCTTCGGGTCTAGCTCGGACATGATTCTCAATCTTTAGAGTCGGGATGACCCCACAATTAAACTCAAACATTCCCCTCAGCTTCAACTTTTGGGTTGTCATACTTCCACTACTCTGCAAAATAAAAACAACACAAAACTCGACGCTAAGAAAAAATTAATGAAGATATACAGGCTGGGTTGCCTCCTAACAAGTGCGTTATTTAGAGTCTTGGCACGACTCTGCTACTTCACCACTTTTCCTTCTACTTTGAGGATATGAATTGCATCCTCAATTTTGCATCAATTTTTCTGTCTCGTTCATGGGGTGGTGGTGTAAAAATGAGGGAACCAAACAGTAGGTATCGCATCTTGCACTTCTTGGCCCTTAGGTGAGGGATGTCATTTTGTCTCCTTGGCATCACAAATTTCAGAATATAAACACTTTGTTCCTCATCCATTGACTCATCTATATGCTCGAGTGGATCAATTCCCATGCCACCAACCAAACACAATGTTGAAAAGTGTTTAGAATGAGGTCCAATACCGTCCAATTCAAAAACTGCATTATTTTTGACACCCTCTCTTTTATACTTTTCATCAACCTTGACATCATTAATAATTTGGTCGAATGTTTGGATTTCCTCTTTCCACTCCACAAGCTGGCCAGTATCCACAAATATTGATGGTAAGGCATCAGAAACCTCAACCTTTTTATTCAATTGATCCTGCAAGTCACGGATATCTGAGCCAAATTGGTCTATCTCTTGCCTGAGCTCAGTTCTTCCTTCTATCCGTTGCTCTGTCATGTTTGAAAGACCATCAGGAAGAAACTCATGAGATTTTATTAATTGAGCTTGTTCCTCTAGCCAAGATTGGCTCATTATATCTGCTTCTTCAAAATTAACTTCTGGTGGGAACTCGCTCTCTTCGTCGAGTTGATGTTCTTCTTGAAAATTGGCCATTAATTCATCCATTCTAACCTGAAGTCTTTTGATAGCTAAGGCGTCAAGAACTTGTTGCTCCGCTATCATGTTATGTTGCTCCACTGCTTGTCTCATCAAGTCCAAAATACGAGCCATGTTTTCCATATCCTCCACTTCCTTGCTCCTATCAAACTCATTAACATTATTAGAAACATTACAATAAAAGCTCTGAGAAGGATAATAAGAATTAGGACAACCATCCCAATGGCCACCTTGACAACCACACACATTACAAAAATTCCACACATTAGATTGAGATGGACAATATTGCCACATATGTGGTCCTCCACATATGGACAAGGATCGTCATAATTCGAATAACCATTATTCGACCAATTATCATTCCAAGATGCCATGTCAATAAAGATAATAAAATATTAAATTAAGATATAAATAAAAAATTAAAAAAATTAAAAACTTAAATAGACAAAAGTAAAAATTCAATCTAGTAGAATAGTTAATTTCTAAGTCCCCGGCAACGGCGCCAAAAACTTGTTGGTTGATTTCCCAATGCACACGCAAGTGTACGTGGTCGACAAGTANAACACGAATTCAATAAGAACCGATATTCTACAGCTATGGGTTAGCAAACAATCCTGTTGAGTTCTCCACTTAAATCATCTAATTAAATTATCTGGTTTATTGATTGACGAGGTTAATATTGCTCGTAGCCTTCTCCGGAAGTACAACTTGCCTATTCAAGCTAACCTAACGCCTATATTCCTAGGAAATTAGGATTAACAAGAACGCATTAATAATTCCCGTATAATAACCTAGCAAGGCGATTAGGTATATTCCTATCCTAACCGCAAATCCGCTCCCCTGAAGGGTTAAGATCTTGCTCTACCCAATCTTATATGCAATCTAGAATTCCCTCTCCCGAGTTCAATCCTAGATTCGTAGATAGTATGCAATTGGTGATCAAGCAATCAAATAATTAAGTGCAAGATTGAATAAATAAACCAATATGATAAAATAATAAGAACAATTCAAGCTTCAAACTACAACGTTCATGTAACACCCAAAACTCTAGAACTAATAAACTATGAAATTAAAGGAAGAGAAGAGAAGAAAAACTAGGTAGAAGCCTCCTTCAAGCGTGGTGTGTGTTCCTCCACGTCCCTCACGTCAATCTCTGTCAATCCCCACGTGAATATCTCATGCCAAAAAAAATCCCCCAAAGTTGTGTTTTTGGGTCTATTTATAAGTTTGGGACAAAGCCTAACCCTGTAAGAGACTTCTATTCAAACCGGGAAACACTTAAAACCTTCAAAACTCGGAATTGACCGGACCGGGACCCCATGCGTTAAACCTCTAATTCCCCACTATAGCCAGGCTAGGCCTGGCTTTATGGCTCTAACGCCCCAATATAGCAAGGCTACGCCTGCCTTTATGGCCCAAACGCCCCACTATAACCCAGGTCACTCCTTTTCGACTCTTGAGCGTATTTTTGACGTTTATGCATCCATTTAGCTCGGCTTCCATCTCCAATTCACCTACACATGAAATAGACTCCATTATGCACATATGACGTGTATTTTTATCACAAAATCACATAAAATGTAAGGTACATGATGCTTAAAACTATAGATTCTAGCAACGCATCACATGCCTTACCTGTTTTAACTGTGATCATGTTTGTAATATTAGACTGAATATAGTTGAAATTGTAGTTGAATGACTAAAGAAGATTAGAGTTTATTTTCTTAAGCATCTAAAAAGAGAATTGTTTTCCTTCGCAGGCAATTGTATTTCCGGATAAGATTATGTTGTTAAACATTATAAAAATATGGCAAATAAAATTCGAAAAAGGGTTTAAATACTATTTTGTCGTTTTCAAAAGAGAAATATGTCATTTACTTGAGGTAAAAGAGAAATAATTCGAACGAAATATTATGGTTCGGGACGTTCGACCCTCGGCAGTGCATAGAGATGATTATTATGATGGCTCAGGCCGGTTGTCCTTATCCCGTATGCGCATACTAAATTGTTAAATGTCTTTCATGATTTTTGAAGTGATAAGATTTTTGGGTGGAAAATAAAGAAGAAATTGTGAATTTATGATATTTGGGGGAAAACAAAAAGGAAATTTTTTATTTGAGATATTTGGGAAAATAATGAGAAAGTGGTAACTGTTTGTTTGCTTCCAGTATTTACTTGGATTTCATTGCCTTATATATATGCTGCTTTACTAAATTTACATACCTATCGTATTCATCTTATGCTGTTAAATAAATTGTTGGACCCTAGTGAGTGTCTAATTCAACCTCTCTTCACTACCTCTCTGACGTTAGGCGGGCGACTTACTGAGTACACGTTGTTTTTGTACTCATACTACACTTGTTGTACATTTTATTGCACAGGTACGTTCATAGAAATATGGAGGATTCAGATACTTAGGCGAGCTGCATCATCCGGAGGCGATCCGCAGCTGACAGAGTCTTCCTCGTACTGTATTTATTTTCATTTTAAATTCCTTGTCCAACTTGTATTTAGGACAAGCTTTGTAATGGCTGTATAAATTCTTAGAAATTGCTCATTTACTTGTGACACCGGGTTCTGGGATGTGTTGTGATATATTTGCTGAAGTGTAATATTTAAACCATTTTTTTACTTAACATAGTTTTATTTAGTTAATATGAAATAAAGTGAAAGGAAAAAAATTTCATAAATGTTAAAATCGAAAACTATTTCGATTAATCAATAATTGGCTTGCCTAACAATGATATCTGGCACCATCACGACCTTATGGATTTTGGGTCGTGACAACATGGTATCAGAGCTCTAGGTTCCCTTAAGTATCATGAGTCATTAGCAAGTCTAGTAGAGTCTTGTGGATCGGTACAGAGACGTGTGTACTTATCTTCGAGAGGCTACATGGCTATTAGGAGTACTTTACTTCTTGATTTCTCATCGTGCGATTTGATTCCTTGGAGGCTTATGCCTATGTTTATTCCTAATCAATCTTACACATCGCGAAGAGCTTGCTATGAATTAGGAATTTGATAAACTGAAATAGTGCTACGGATGTAATTCGAGATATTTCCATGTGTAATTGGTTGGAGCTGTTGTTATGACCCTGCAAAAGAATAATATGTTTTTTCAGCTCAGCAACTATGTTTTCTGAGAGCTTTGAGGCTATGCTCAGGTAGAGATGATGTTTGCAATTGGTTATCGCGCGATTTTGATATGATGATAGAATGCTTGCCCGTATATTGGGGGTGATGAATGGTTTGAAAGGAGGTCTTATCAAAGTTTGATTTCGAGATTTCACTATTTTAGTTCCGGCAGAGGAAAGGCATTTGGATTATGAATGGTCCGGTTGGGGTTGATAAAGTAGTAGGACTTGGTCTCTTCCAGTGAGGTAGGATATGCACCTGTGACATGAAGTCGATGTCGTTGATCGAATGGAATCTGTTAAGTTTGTCGGTGCCATGGTTTCTTCGGTTGCGTGGGGTTAGAGTATTGAGAAGAAGTATTGAAGAATGTGGTAGGCAGGAAATGATCCTGAAGTGAGACTAGGCAGTGGTTCCATTTCTAGGAGGCCCGGTGTAAGAAGGGAAAGACGAGCAGTCACAAAGTGGGGGAGCGACAACATAACTTAGAATTTGAAGGTATTATCGCGCATTTAATAGATGTCCATGAGGAGCGAACGGACTAGTAAAGTTGGTAAATGAAGCAGGGTGTAGGATGGGGTGTTATGACCCTGCAAAAGAATATATGTTGTTTTAGCTCAGTAACTGTGTTTTCTGAGAGCCTTGAGGCTATGCTCAGGTAGAGATGATGCTTGCGATTGGTTATTGCACGATGTTGATATGATGATAGAATGCTTGACCGTATCCTGGGGGTGATGAATGGTTTGAAGGGAGGTCTTCTAAGAGTTTGATTTCGAGATTTCAGTATTTTAGTTCCGGCAGAGGAAAGGCATTTGGATTATGAATGGTCCAGTTGGGGTTGATAAAGTAGTAGGACTTGGTCTCTTCCAGTGAGGTAGGATATGCACTTGTGACATGAAGTCACTTTCGTTGATCGAATGGAATGTGTTAAGTTTGTCGGTGTCATGGTTTCTTCGGTTGCGTGGGGTCAGAGTATTGAGAAGAAGTATTGAAGAATGTGGTTGGCAGTAAATGATCCTTAAGTGAGACTAGGCAGTGGTTCCATTTCTAGGAGGCCCGGTGTAAGAAGCGAAAGACGAGTAGTCACAAAGTGGGGGAGCGACAACATAAATTAGAAATTGAAAGTAATATCGCGCATTTAATAGATGTCCATGAGGAGCGGACGGACTAGTAAAGTTGGTAAATGAAGCAGGGTGTAGGATGGGGTGTTATGACCCTGCAAAAGAATAATATGTTGTTTCAGCTCAGTAACTGTGTTTTTTGAGAGCCTTGAGGCTATGATCAGGTAGTGATGATGTTTGCGATTGGTTATCGCACGATGTTGATATGATGATAGAATGCTTGACCGTATCTTGGGGGTGATGAATGGTTTGAAGGGAGGTCTTCTCAGAGTTTGATTTCGAGATTTCAGTATTTTAGTTCGGGTAGAGGAAAGGAATTTGGATTATGAATGGTCCGGTTGGGGTTGATAAAGTAGTAGGACTTGGTCTATTCCAGTGATGTAGGATATGCACCTGTAATGTGAAGTCACCGTCGTTGATCAAATGGAATGTGTTAAGTTTGTCGGTGCCATGGTTTCTTCGGTTGTGTGGGGTCAGAGTATTGAGAAGAAGTATTGAAGAATGTGGTTGGCAGGAAATGATCCTGAAGTGAGACTAGGCGGTGGTTCCATTTCTAGGAGGCCCGGTGTAAGAAGCGAAAGACGAGCAGTCACAAAGTGGGGGAGCGACAACATAGCTTAGAATTTGAAGGTATTATCGCGCATTTAATAGATGTCCATGAGGAGCGGACGGACTAGTAAAGTTGGTAAATGAAGCAGGGTGTAGGATGGGGTATTGAAGTCGCAGAGAGCGTGCATTTCAGTATCGTTGGAAGGTGTTCGCGGATGATTTCGACAGGTGGGTTATCTCTTGTGAATAGGTTAGTGGAGGCATGGTTGAAAAGTCTGTGTGAGAGGTTATAATGGCTATTCGGTAGGAGGCAAAGTGTGTGAATGATGCTAGAGAGCTTGAGTATTTAGGGAGTGCTAGCAAGAGAATTTGGAAGAATTGGACGGATTGGTGCAGCAAGATCATGTTATCAAAGGAGAAAGGATCTCGGTAGGGTCTAGAGTGGTGCAAGGAGTAGCTTCGGGCTAAGTGGGGGAGTCCCATCATCTGTAGTTGTGTTGTAGGGTTGTCTTCTCATGGGGTTGCGGATTAGTGGCATGTTGGCAAGTTATCGCAGCTAAGGGAAAAGAGTAAAATGGTGATTGTGCGTGTGATTTGATGAATGTGTGCAAAAGTTGGCCCTGTCAGGCCAGGGTTAGGCTTTGGAAAATTCAGAATTTTGCTTAAGGCATAGGTGAGTTGTCAGGGTAGTGACACAGTCACGTGTTTCATTGAAAGGGGCGTTCATATGCTGGGAGAGCCTCCGAGTTGATTGTATTCAGGACCAGTCAGAGTAAATTTCCGAGAAAAAAGAGGATGGTTGGAATGTTCTATGATATGTTTCGGCATGCAGGATAGTATTGGAGGAGTGAGAGAAATAAACTCCGGATTGAAGAATGATTTTAAGGAGGGTATGAGACGGGTTACGGGATTTAGGCAGCATAGTCTCGTGAATCAAAGTCACTCGGGATGAGTGAGGGTGTAGTTTGCTATGAGTGGAGGGAAGTTGCTATTATTCCTGAAGCAATTGAAGATGATTAAAAGAAGATACATTGATTAGCCATGGTTGAAATGGCACATTTGCGGCAGTGATCAGTTCCTTTGACGTGATTAAGTTATGCATGTGGTTTGTGCCGGTGTGTGTGGGGCTTGTCGGCCGTCGTAATGGATTTCATGTGGGAGCATTCAAGTATTATAGCATGTCAGGTGTAGGTGGATCCCGGAAGGGTTATGGTAGTATAGATTACTACTTAAGGATTTACATGTTGGGTGATTGTGCGAATTCACTCGTGTGTTGAGATGGTACACTTGAATTGAGTTATGTAAAAGGTTTCTATATGATGAAGTGTTCACCCTATGGGTGGTTCAGAAGTTATGATGGAATTCTTGCGCTACCTCATATTGGCATGTTAGGTGTGGAAAGAAGTATGTAACTGGGAGTAAGAATCCAGATTGCGGTTCGGTGATGATAAGGATGTCATGAGCTCGGAGAGAGAAAGAAAAAGTAATTTAAAAGTTCAGTGTAAGCTGGTGTTATCTTCAGTGTCACCTGAGATTGATATTCGGTGGAAGAGTCTTTGTACCCTGGTCATGGGTTCCTGATGTGTTTTGCGGCCTTAGCATGGTCGGTGTTATGGATGGGCAGACTTGTTGCTTTGTGTGGAAGGTCATGGAAGCATGACCGCGAAAAGAATGTACAAGTGTGACATGTAGTCACTTAATGGATTGAAGATTTGGACTGAGTATAAAGAAGTGCAATATTGCTTATTTGAGAATTTATGCCTGGAAGGCGTTCAGTTCATTTGGCTGTGGATTGTGGGATGTTTGTCCCGGTTGTGATGGTTGTTTTTGTGTATTATGAGAGGAAGTGGATTAATATGAACCCATGTGAGGCTATTGGCCTAGTTTGGTGCGAGCAAGGTAGACTCGATGCTTGTGGATGGATTTAAATATGATTATGGGCTTCTTGTAAGGCAGATATGTTCATTTCAGTATAGCGCTCCTCAAGGAAGGGGTGTTGGGATATCGGATGATGTCCCGTCTTCGTCATTCAGGTAATAACATGACTGTGCCGTATGAGTTGTGGAACGGCTTGATAATTTCTTATGTATTGAGATCTCCGCGTAGTGATGATGTTATGTGAGCAGGACAACTCTTGAGATCCAGAGTATATATATATATCGCACCTCAGTTGTGCTCGAGTTCTGTAAGCATACGGCTTTATTAATCTCCCCAGGATAGTATTATGCACTTAGCATGCTTATGATAGAAATTCAGTAATTTGTAATAGTGAGCAAATCAGCTATGTATATATATATCTTCTTATGTAAATTTTATGTGTGGATCGGGTGGCACGTCGCCACGAGTATGTTATTCGGATCGGGTTGCACGCCGCAATAGTGTGATAATGAGAAGGGTTAATATATATTTATTTTTCTTATGTTTTACTTCCTATTTTATGAGAAAAGTTAATATTTGTTGCGTGAGTTGAATAGTCCCTTTCTGGGTCGTTTCTTATTATCATGTTTTAGTTATGGCCTATTGGCGCGATATGGTATCATGTGAGGTTGTTGGTGATGTTTGGGGTGATTTGTTGTCTGAGCAATCCGTAGTGGGTGAGACGAGATTTTCGGATCAGGGATCAGTGCGATACGGTTATGTGAAGTGTATATTAAAGAACAAATACCGTTAATCAGGTTCATAGTGAGGTGATGATTCAAATCAAGAAAAGATATTCAATGATTTGTTAACTCTGTAGTTGGGTATGAGGTTCTACACATCTCCTCCGTTGTGGTGCTACCGTAAGCATTTATAGCAGGATGTATGTATATATATCATGAGGTGAATTGGGAGCATCAGATTCGTGGAATTTTTGCTATTAAGGTTCAGGGAATGTCGTTGTGGTTAGACGATGAATCTTGCGGTGCATGGTGCTAATTCAGCAAAGGTATGCAGTCATGTTATGGTGTGTTGTGTTGTAGTCGATACAGTGTTTATATATTGGAACTGAGCCTGGAAGAGAAAATTTCAAGTATTGGAACTAGGTTCTGAGCTTATTATATGGATAAAAGAAGAAATCTTCAGATTTGATCAAGCTAATATGCTCAACTGGGTTGTGGTAGCACGGGCAGGTGCACGAGGTGTCAAACAGTGATTTCAGATAACTCCATAGCAGTTCTTAGCACGTTGGAGGATGAATGTCGGTTTAAGTATGGGAGAATGTAACGACCCGACTGGTCGTTATGAGCTCCAGCGTGTCGTTCAGTGGTTTGAGGTCGTGAACAGCTCCGTTTCAGGTATTATAACATGTAGGCGTGGTCGGAACTGAATTCCGGGGAGTTTAGAGTTGATTTGGAAAGAAAATTCTCCTTTTAGAAGCCTTAAGTTGGAAGAATCAACTAAGATTGGGATTTTGAGTAAACGACCTCCAAATTAGGATTTCAAGGTTCTTGCAGGTTAGTATGATGATTTCGTACTTGGGCGTATGTCGGGATCGGGTTTTGGATAACCCGCGAGCGTTTCGATGCTTATTGTGGAAGTCAGCATTTTTGGAGAAATTTCCCAAGTTTGTCCCGAAGCGCATTTTAGTGATGTTGATGTTCGTTTGGGATTCCGAGTCTGGAAATAGCTTGGGTGATTCTGGAGTTGGGAGGACGATCGGAAGTGAATTTAGATGTCCGTAGATCATTTTGGCGTCATTTCGCTAAAGTAGAAATTTGAAGGTTTTTGAGAAATCCGATCGGAAGTGGAAATTTTGATATCAGGGTCGGAATGAGATTCCGGAAGTTTGACAAGGTCCGTAATGTCGAATATGACTTGTACGCTAAATTTGAGGTCAATCGGACGTGATTTCATTGGTTTTGGAATCGAATGTGGACGTTTGAAATTTCAAGTTCATAAAGTTTGAATTTTAGTGCGATTCGTGATTTCGGCATTGTTTGATGTGATTTCGAGGCCCAACTAAGTTCGAATGAGGTATTGGGACTGGATGATAGTTTTGTTTGAGGTATGGGGGGCCTCGGGCGTGTTTCGGATGCTCAACGGGTCGATTTTTTTGCCTTGAGAGGGTTGCTGGTTTTCTAGTGTGAGTGCAACAGGTATTTACTCTATGCGATCGCGTGAGTGGGTATGCGATCACATAGAAGGATATTGAGGCTGCTTGGATTTGGCATGTGCGATCGCTGGTAGTTGTTTGCGATCGCATAAAACTATTTGTGAAGGGTGCTGGGTTGTCCTATGCGATCGCAGGGTCTGGTGTGCGAATGCATACAGTAAAGGGGAGTTGGGGGCCCTTTGGCCTATGCGAACACGCAGAGGGGACTGCGAAGGCAGAGTGTTGGCTCGAGGAGGCTATGCGAACGCGCTCAGGGTGTCGCGAACGCGGAGACTAATTGGGGCCTGGGCAGATTAGTTTATTTGCGGAAATTTTGGCCAGTTCCTCACAATTTTCATCTTGGCATGGCGATTTTGGGAGGCTACAAAGGGGAATTTTCATCCTGCATATCAAGGTAAGTAAATTCCTCCCGTTTTTAAGTTAAATATAATATTATATGCATGGATTAGACATGGAAATTGGTAGGAAATTGAGAAATCTTAAAGGAACCTAGAAAATGGTAATTTGGGGTTTTAGCCACGAATTTGATCATGGAATTTAGAGTAAATTGTAGTTTGAACTAGTAAAGCTATGGGTAGAATGTATCTTCGAGAAATTTCGGATTCCGGGCACATGGGCCCGAGGGAATTTTTGTCATTTCACTAAGTGGGTTGGGAAGTTATATAATTTAGAATTGTTGCAAATATTAGAGTATATTTTCATTTGTTTGCCGTTATTTGGATAGTTTTGGGGCGTTGTGCGTCCGTTGGTGTTGTCGTAAGGGCTTGGAAACCGGAATTGGAATTTCGGAGCGAGGTAAGTCTCCTTTCTAACTTAGTGAGGGGGAATTATCCCCCATAGGGGAACTAATTTAGTATGTGTTACTATATGCGGGGGATACGTATGCACGAGGTGACGGGAGTCCGTGCGTAGCTACTATTATGCCATGTCCGGGTAGCCTAGGACCCACTAGCATGACTTACCCGTTGTACCTGTGATCTTGTCTGTAACATTAGACTGCTAATATAGTTGAAATTGTAATTGAATGACTAAAGAAGATTACAGTTTATTCTCTTAAGCAACTAAAAAGAGAATAGATTTCCTTCGCGGGCAATTGTATTTCCGGATAAGGTTATGTTGTTAAACATTATAAAAACATGGCAAGTAAATTTCGAAAAAGGGTTTAAATACTATTTTGTGGTTTTCAAAAGAGAAATTTGTCATTTACTTGAGTATTTATTTTCCCGACGTAGTCCGGGTGGAGTGTTTATTGTGTATGACTGCATGTGACTATGTCGCAATTTAATTCCGCGAGCGGAGTGTTATTTCCCCAACTCTCATGAGAGTTGGCCGTACGCCACAGCGAGATTGAAAGAAATATTATGGTTTAGGCCGTTTGACCCTCGGCAGTGCACAAAGATGATTATTATGATGGCTCAAGCTGGTTGTCCTTATCCCATACGCGCATGCTAAATTGTCAAATATTTTTAATGATTTTTGAAGTGACAAGATATGTGGGGGGGGGGGGGATAATAGAGAAGAAATTGTAGATTTATGATATTTGGGGCAAAACAAAGAGGAAATTGTTTATTTGAGATATTTGGGAAAATAATGAGAAAGTGGTAACTGTTTGTTTGCTTCCAGTATTTACTTGGATTTCAATGCCTTATATATATGATGCTTTACTACCTTTACATTCCTATGGTGTTCATCTTATGTTGTTAAATAAATTTTTGGACCCTAGTGAGTGTCTAATTCGACCTCTCGTCACTACCTCTCTGAGGTTAGGCAGGCGACTTACTGAGTACACGTTGTTTTTGTACTCATGCTACACTTGCTGTGCATTTTATTGCATTGGTACTTTCATAGCAATATGGAGGATTCAGAGGCTTAGGTGAGCTGCATCATCCGGAGGCGATCGACAGCTGACAGAGTCTCCCTCGTACTGTATTTATTTTTATTCTAAATTCCTTGTCCAACTTGTATTTCGGACAAGATTTGTAATGATTGTATAAATTCTTAGAAATTAGTCATGTACTTGTGACACCGGGTTCTGGAATGTGTTGGGATATATTTGCTAAAGTGTAATATTTAAACCATTGTTTTGCTTAACAGAATTTTATATAGTTAATATGAAATAAAATGAAAGGAAATGTTTTTCATAAATGTTAAAACCGAAAACTATTTCGATTAATCAATGATTGTCTTCCTGACAATGATGTTCGGAGCCATCACGATATTATGGATTTTGGGTCGTTACACTGGGATGGTTGGTTCGGCATTTTTGAGAGTTTGGGTTGGAATTAGAACACTTAGTTCCTTAAGGTTGGACTTAAAGGCTACGTTTGACTTCGGTACACATTTTTAGTAAACGAACTCAAAGTCGGGATTTGAAGGTTCCAATTGGTTCCTATGACGATTTCGGACTTGGGCTTATGTTCGGAACGGGTTTTGGATGACCCGGGAGCATTTCGGCACCAAATAGTGAAATGTGATTCTTGAAGTTCAAAACTTGAGGTTTGGAACGTGTTTTGGTGATATCAAGGTCCAAACGAAATTTCAAGACCGACAATAGTTCCGTAATGTTATTTAAGACTTGCACGCAAAATTTGGTATCATTCTGAGTAGTATAAGTACATCTTGGCATGTTGGAAGTAGATTTAAGAACTTAAAGTTCATAAGTTGGATTTAATTGGTTTTAGGGTGTGATTCTTAGTTTTTGATGTTATTTCAATGTTTCAATCATGCGAGCAAGTATGTATAGTGTTGTGGTACTTGTGTGAGTATTCAGAGTGGAGCCCCGAGGGCTCAGCTGACTTTCGGACGTATGAGAGGGATTGGAAACACACCAGATTTTTTGGTGTTCTTGGCATCTGCTGCAGGTCTCGCAAATGCAAGAAAAGGTTTGCATTTGCGAACCTCGCAATTCCAATGAAGGCTTCGCATTTTCTAAAGAAGCCGGCCCAAGAGGTGTTCGCATTTGCGACACAAGCGCCGCATTTGCGACCAAGGCAGAAGCCGCATTTGCGACTATTTTGTCGCATTTGCGAAATCCCCCTCCCAGGCCTAGGCGCTTGGAAGGATTTTTCATTTCACTTCTACACTTAGACGATTTTAAGAGCGCTTGGAAGGATGCTTTAACCTAAGTCACAAGCTTCTAGGAGTCCTAACTGTTCTATACATCACTGTCTATAGAAAAGAGGGAAAAATGAACATAGGGGGATAAAGGAGGACTCCAACTCAATCAGCCCATAACAATGCTCTTTCCACGAAAATCCAACTCCGAATGGCCCAAATCTAGCCAAAATATATTATATAACATAAATACGACAACAAGGAACTAATCTAGCTACTGAAATCAAAGCTAAGGCAAGTATTTAGAAATTCGCCCTAAAAATCCTCCCCGGGACAACCTTTCGGAATCGAGTTAAAGTTATCAAATATGAACACCCATTCACTCACGAGTTCACTTATACCAAAATTATCCAATTTTGATGTCTAAATCCCAATCAAAACATAGAAATTCAGTTGAAGAACTTTCCCCCCATTTTCCCAACTTTCTCATCCAATTTATTTAATTAAATGAAGAAAACAACTATAGAGTATTAAAATACAACCAAAATTGAGCTAGGAATCAGTATCCCAAAGCTCCCTCTTAAAATCCCTCGAAGAATCGCGAATTTTCGAGCTCTCAAGATCAAAAATGAAGAATGAACACAAACCCTCGCACTTGGGTCTTTCCTGCCAGTCAAACCGCACCTGCGATTAGTTACCTGCCTCTGCGGTCCTGCTTTTGCCGCTAAAACTCCGCACCTGCGTAGTTTCATTAAAATCCTAGAGTAGAATCTTCACACAACCATCAGCACCTGCGGAAACGCATTTACGCTCATCCCTCTGCTTCTGCGTAAACATGGCCAACTCAGCTTCCTTCTCCATTCCGCTTCTGCGATACCCTTTCGCATATGCGACTCCGCTTCTGCGGCTTAAGCATCGCACCAGCGACCACGGGCTCTCATGACCAAAAGCGCACCTGCTCCTTTAACTGCGCATGTGCTATTCTGCACCTGCGATCTCCCCACCGCAGGTGCAAAACACCAGAAACCAGCAACATCAGAATTTGCATAAGTCCAATTTTCCATACGTTAAGGACTCAAAACTCACCAAGGCCCCTGGGACCACAACCAAACATACCTAACAATCCTAAAACACCATATGAACTTAGTCGAGCCCTCAAACCACCTCAAACAGTGCTGAAATCACGAATCATCCTGCATCCGGTTGACCCCAAGTTTTTCACACAAGTCACATTCAACCTTACGGAGCTATTCCAACTTCTGGAATCGAAATCCGATCCCGATAACAAAAAATTCACTGCCGACCAAAATATCCAAAACATTGACTTTTGCCATTTCAAGACTAAATGAGTTACAGAAATCTCAAATCGGAACACGCCCCTAAATCCAAAATTACCTAACGGATCTAACTGCACAGACGAAACTCCATTTTGAAGTTTTATTCACATAGTTTCGACTACGGTCAAAATCTTAAGGCTTAAGCTCCCGTTTTAGGGACTAAGTGTCCCAAACACTTCCCAAAAATCATAACGAAACCTCCTGGCAAGACACAATAATAGAATATAGATACGGGGAAAGTAGTTAATAAAGGATCGGGGCTATAACTCTCAAGATGACTGGGCGGATCGTCATCCTCCCCCTCTTAAAACAATCGTTTGTCCTCGAACGAGTATAGAGACATACCTGAAGATGTGAAAATATGAGGATAACGGGTGCGCATATGCTGATCGGTCTCCCAAGTTTCCTTCTAGACCGGCTGACCCTTTCACTGAACCTTTACTGAAGCATCATTATTTGACCTTAGCTTTCTGGCATGCATGTCCAAAATAGCCACTGGCTCCTCAACATAATATAGATCTATGTCCAACTGGATTGAGATGAAACCCAATACATGAGCCGAATCACCGTGATACTTCCAGAGCATAGAAACATGGGATACCGAATGAACTCCTGCTAGGCTGGGAGGTAAAGAAATCTCATAAGAAACCTTCCCAACACGCCGCAACACCTCAAAAACACCAATGTTTCTCCAGCTCAGCTTGCCCTTCTTCCCGAACCTCAAAACTCCCGTCATAGGCGATACCCGGAGCAAGACCCACTCTCCAACCCTGAATGCTACATCACAAACCTTTCAGTGTGCATAGCTCTTCTATCTGGACTAGGCTGTGCGACATCGATCCTGAATCACCTTCACCTTATCCAGGGCATCCTGGGCCAAGCCTATACCCAATAATCGGGCCTCGCCTGGATCGAACCAACATACTGGGGACCGACACCACCTACCATACAGAGCCTCATACGGTGCCATCTGGATGCTCGACTAATAACTGTGGTTGTAGAGAAACACCGCAAGTGGAAAGAACTGGTCCCATGACCCTCCAAACTCCATCACACACGCACAGAGCATATTCTCTAATATCTAAATAGTGTGCTCGGACTACCCGTCCGCCTGAGGGTGAAATGTTGTGCTCAGCTCCACTTTAGTACCTAACTCCTACTATACGACTCTCCAAAATCATGATGTAAACTGCGTACTCAGGTCAGAGATAATAGATACCGGTACACCATGAAGCCTAATGATCTAACGGATGTATATTCGAGCCAGTTGCTCGGAAGAATATCTAGTCATCACTAGAATGAAATAAGCTGACTTGGTCAGCCTATCCACAGTCACCTAGACTAAATCAAACCACCGCTGAGTCCGTGGGAGTCCAACAATGAAAACCATAGTGATCCGCTCCGAAATCTCAAACTTCTGAAGCAACCCACGCAGTCACTGATGCTCATACTTCACTTGCAGGCAAAAATCAACCAAACATACCAACCAATCCTAAAACACCATATAAACTTAGTCGAGCCCTCAAATCACCTAAAACAATGCTAAGATCAGGAATCATCCTCTGACTCAAACTTAAACAACTTGCAATTTCAAAATTTGACAACCAATGTCGAAACCCATCAAACAATATCCGATTGACCCCAATTTTGCACACAAGTCATATTCAACCCTACAGACTTATTCCAACTTCCAAAATCGAAATCTGATCCCGATATAAAAAATTTCACTGCGGACCAAGATTTCCAAAACTTCGACTTTAGCCATTTGAAGTCTAAATGAGCCGTAGTCCTCCAAAACAAAAATCTGGACACACCCCTAAATCAAAAATCACCTAACGGATATAATGGAACAGACGGAACTCCATTTCAGAGTTCTCTTCACATAGTTTCTGCTACTGTCCAAATCTTAAGGCTTAAGCTCTCGTTTTAGGGACTAAGTGTCCCAAACACTTCCAAAAAACTAAAATGAAACCTCTTGGCAAGACACAATAGAAGAATATAGATATGGGAATTGTAGTTGATAGGTGATCGTGGCTATAACTTTCAAGACGAATGGTCGGGTCGTCATATTTTGCCCCTTTTAAAACAATCATTCGTCCTCTAACGAGTATAGAGACATACTTGAAGCTGTGAAAAGATGAGGATAACGGATGCGCATATGCTGCTCGATCTCCCAGTTGCCTTCTTGACCGGCTGACCCATCCACTGAACCTTTATTGAAGTAATGTTCTTTAACCTTAGGTTTCTGGCCTGCATCTCCAAAATAGCCACTGGCTCCTCAACATAAGATAGATCCTTGCCCAACTGGACTGAGCTGAAACGCAATGCATGCGCCGGATCACCGTGATACTTCCAAAGCATAGAAATGTGGAATATCGAATGAACTTCTGGTAGGCTGGGAGTAAATCAGTCTTATAAGAAACCTCCCAGCACGCCGCAACACCTCAAAAGGACCAATATTTCTCCATCTTAGCTTTCCCTTCTTCCCGAACCTCATAACTCCCTTCAATGGAGATACTCAGAGCAAGACCCGCTCTCCAACCATGAGTGCTACATCGCGAACCTTCTGGTCGGCATAACTTTTCTGTTTGGACTAGGCTGTGTGAATTCGATCCTGAATCAAATTGATCTTTTACCCAGAATCGAATTCGAAGGTCCCTAGCTTGAGTTATCGCATTCTGTCAAAAATTTGAAGTTTAGAGGCTTAATTAATTTGAATATTATACCAATGTTTGGCTTTGATGATACTGAGTCCGGATATTGGTTCCAGAATTCGGTATAGGTCCATTACTATATTTATGACTGATCAGATATCCGGTTGCTAAAAATAGAAATATTAAATTTTAAATGAAAATTCAATTTTATTTGGTGTCTGATTCATATTTCTAGGTGTTATTTTGGCGATTTGATCGCGCGCACAAGTTAGTATGATATTGTAGGACTTTTGTGCATGTTTGGTTTGGAGCCCCGAGGGCTCGTGTGAGTTTTTGATAGGTCGCGTAGTGAGTTTAGACTGAAAAGAAATGTTGGTGCTCATTTGTTCTTGTGCAGGTCTTTGATGTCAGAATTGTGAGGTCCGTGTGCAATTGCGAATGTCTTAAATTCCTATCATGACCGCAGTTGCAAAGAAAATCTTCACATTTACTAAGTGGTCTGGGTCAGCAAAGTTCGAAATTGCGCTCAAAATGGTCGCAATTGCGAGAAGTCCAAGTTCGCATTTGCAAAAAAACCATCACAATTGCAATGGCAACAAAAGTGTGAGACATTGCATTTGTGAAGGAAACTTTTTAGATTTGCAGGGTTCGCAATTACGAACCCCTGGTCACAATTACGAAATCTGCATCTGGACATAAGCTAAGTTAGACATGATTTCTCTCATTCTTTTAAATTTTCAAACATAGAAACCCTAGAAACAATTTTTCGGAGAGCTCTTTTTTCCCAATTCCTTGGAAAGTGATTATTATCTACTTTCTTTCAATTTTTCCTTACATTTCATAAGATTTCAACCTAAAATATAGGATTGTAATGGTGGAAATTGCGGGTTTGGGTAGAATTAGGGATTTTTGTAAAATTGGAATTTAGTCCTTAACTTGAGGTCGGATTACGAAACAAATTACAAAATCGGGCTCGGGGGTGAATGGGTAATCAGATTTTTGTCCGAATTTTGTGTTTGGACCAAGCAGACCCAGAAGTTGACATGTGTTGACTTTTTCAGTGATGACCTAACTTGAACATTTTTCATTCGTGAGTAGTTCCTAAGGCTTAGTATGAATAGTTTGGTTGATCATTTGCTAGATTTGATTGGTTCAGAAGCTTGTTTGAAAGTCAAAGCCGTGGTTGAGCTTTAAGTTGATCTTTGGGAGCAAGGTAAGTGTCGTGGTTAACCTTTACTTGAGGGATTAGGACTTGTTTGCTACGTGCTACTTGTTCAAATGTTGGGTTCAACATATATATGAGGTGATGAGAACTTACACATTGTTGTTTGGTTAAAGCATACAGGTGATACACGTTCCTTGTAATGACATCCATGCTTAGACTAGTTAATTACTAAATTGATCGTTCTTCCCGCATTTATGGGTTGTCTGTGATTATTGAGTAATGTTTCTAAAGTAGAGATTGGTATTGTAGAACAATTGTTGACATAAGACATGATCTTGATTATTCTATCTCCTTGTTGTTATATGTTGATTGTTACACGGTAAAGAAGAGTGTTAATAATGAAGGGTGATGCCATGCCATATTTGAGTTAATGCACAAAGGGTGTTGACGTGCCATACTTGAGAGTTAATGCACAGAGGGTGATGTTGTGTCGTATCTATTGTTTCATGATGAAATTAAGAGTAAAAGCATGAAGGGTGATGTCGTGATGTATTCATCATTTTATGGTGAGATTGAGATTAAAAGAATGAAGGGTTATGCAGTGCCATTATTATGGTGAGGCTGAGAATAAAAGCACACAGGGTGATGCCATGCAGTTTTATTCATTATGTTTGTTCATTTTGTTAGTTAAAGGTTTATTGATTGTTTCTTATTACCATTCCTTGCTGTAGTTAGCATATCTTGTACCCCTTTCGCATGTCCCCTCCCTATAGTACTTGTTAATTATTTATTCGTTGTTATGTTGTACGTATATTTACACTTGTATATGCTTATTTACGTGGGTATCATGTCATAACCTCGTCACTATCTCGTCGAGGTTAGGCTCGACACTTACGGAGTATATTGGGTCGGCTGTACTCATACTACACTCTGCACTTCTTTTGCAGATTTTGGTACTGGTCCCACCTGTACGTGAGGTGCATCGGCTCGGATTAGCATTTGGAGATTCGAGGTAGATCTGCTGGCGTCTGGAAACCTTGAAGTCCCCTTCCATTTTCCATATTTACTGTTCTTTTCATTCAAGAACATTGTATTTATTTCAAACCTTATTTGTGGAGACTCCAGAAGCTCGTGTACTTGTGACTCCAGATCCGTGTTGTACTTAGATATTGTTGGATTTTATGTCATTTCATACTCCATTTTAGTTTCGTTGCTGTTTAATTTTTTTTACTCTATTGAAATCAACATTAGATTCCACCACGTAGAAAGTTTCAGATTTGCGCAGTCTTAGAAAGAAATCATATCTTTGTGTAGAAAATTCAGAATCACGAACCATTTGATTTTTTGGAAACTTAATTTAGAAATATGTAACATATCCAAAATTCAAAATTAATGCCTAAAGGATAGTTTCAGATAATAGTTCGAAATCAATACTAAATTCTGACACGGCGACGATTTCAAATTTGTGCGACTTCACCAAAACTTGTGTATCTTGATGTAGGAATGTCGAAATCATGAACCATTTGATCTATTGGAAAATAAACTTCAAAATCTAAAACATATACAAAATATAAAATTTAATACCTTAAGGATAGTTTCATATGATAGTTCTAAGTCGACTTTGGTTTATAATATGCCTATAGTTCCAAATTAGCACGACTTCACCAAATTTTTGTATCTTGTGTGGAAGCATCGAGATCGCAAAATTGCCAGAAATTGAATTTCAGGAGCTTCATTCTCACCAAATATCTTGTGTTGAAGTCTCACTAATTTTGAAACGTCGTGAAGGCTCGCCAAAAAAACTTGAAGGTTTGGATAAAATGAAGGCATAACGAACTCACGGACTTCAATGCAAATACTTGGCATCCTCATAATAGATATTAATAATTTTATTGAAGATACCAATTTACTATAGAGGCTTGCCCCTTCATAATCAGATGGATCTAAAGTTTAACAGAATAATGGTATCTCAGCTCGATTTTCAAGTGTCGATTTAATAGATTACATTCCATCGTATTTCATTCGGAGAATGATTGGGGGATTATGTATCTTTTGAACTTATGCGACTGAACTCAGAATGAAACTCTAAACGGCCTACATACCTTGGTGAAGAGGATCAAGTCAAACTGTACTTCAGAATAGGTGATTTTCTTATTTATGTATTATTATTATTATTATTATTATTATTATTATGATTATTATTATTATTCCTAACTTTTGCCAGGCCGCCTCTTTCGAAGTTTTCAACCTAGCGAACTTTTTTTTGTTTTTTATTTTTTTTATATTTTTTGGTGGGCGTACATTGTGTAGACTCATACGGGTCAGGAGTGTGGGAATATGCAGTTTAGGCTCATGCGTCACGGAGCGTTGCAACTTCAGGGATAATATTTCTTCAAACACTTTCCATTGATAGGGTCGATTCTCACGTTATCTGCATCGACCAACTTGTAAGCCCCACTTGAGTAAGCTTCTTGTACGACATATGACCCATCCCATTTTAAAGTGAACTTCCCTACAGGTTTATGGGATGTAATTATTGGTCTTCGTGTGGCAAGGACTTGATCTCCTACTTGAAAGGATCTTGGGCGGACTCTTTTATTGAAGGCGCGAGACAATCGAGCTTGATAACATTCAAGACTCTGTTGAGCGTCCAACCTCTTATCATGAAGAGCCTCCAACTTTGCTAATCGAAGTCCAGCATTTTCTTTATCAGTGATCCCTTCTTCAATAGCTAGTCATAATGAAGGTATTTGACGGCTTCGACTCCATAAACGAGTTCATAAGAGGTCGCTTGTATTGGAGTGCAATGAGTTGTACTATGCCCGCAGAGCTTCTTCCATACGGTCAAGCCAGTCTCGTTTGGATTTAGATATGACTTTATTGAAAAAATTGCATAGATTCTTGTTGAATGCCCCGACTAGACCATTGACTGCAACATTGTACATAGAAGAATTAGGTTTCTTGAAGCCAAAGAGATCACAAATATTGTTCACAAACCTATTGTCGAATGGCTTGCCATTATCTAGTATTAGGTAACAAGGAATGCCAAAGCGATAAATTATTCTTAATCTGACGAAACATGCAACATTCTCCTTCTTTACCACCTTAAGAGCAACAACTTCAGCCCATTTTGAGAAGTAGTCGGTTGCAGCCAATATGTATAGGTTCCCACCAGAGGACTTTGACAATGGTCCAACAACATCCAATCTCCAAGCGTCAAACGGCCAGGATGCAATGTCGGGTGCAATACTTCAGTAGGTTGATGAATAAAATTCGCATGGAATTGACACGCCTTGCATATTCGAGCGTAGTCCAAGCAATCTTCTACCATCACTGGCCAATAATATCCCATCCTTTTTATATGGAAGTGGAGATTTGGTCCAGATTGGTGTGACCAACATACCTAGAATGTTCCTCTTGCAAATCTTGGAGTGCTTCTTCTTCCCCTAAGAATCGCAACAACTTGGACTCAAATGGCCTTCTGTATAGAGTATCTTTGTAGTAAATGAAGCGACATACACGATGATGGATTTCAGTCCTTCTCCTCGAATTTTTGGAAGTATCCCATAGCCGAAGAAGTCGATAATGGGTTGTCGCCATTCTTCTTTCTCAGCTTCTGAAATATCGACAAGATACTTGACTTCATTTTCTTCACCTCCAGTATCATTTGGTAGCGGTACTACCCATTTTTGGCAGAGAGTAACTTACGCTGGATCAGGCAGGTTTAACGATGAAGCTAAGGCAGTTAAAACATCAGCCTTCTTATTTTCTTTCCTTGGCACATACTGAATAGTCACATCACCTAGCCACCCTATTAATGTTTTAGCGTAATCATGATATAGGCGTAGTTCAGATTCTTGACCTCGTAACTACCTAAAAAGCTGATTGACCACTATTGACAGTCACCAATGATTTGTAATTGCAAACCGCTTCATTTCGACAGCCATTTCAAGCCCAAGTATTAGTGCTTGATACTCAGCAATGTTGTTAGAGAAGAGTTGCGTCAATGTAAAAGAGTAGGGAAAAACTTCACCTTGAGAAGTGACAAATACTACACCAGCTCCTCCGCGATGTGCAGCACCATCAAAGTACACCTTCCATGGAGGTTGAAATTCAATGACCATTGCATCCTCATCAGGTAGTTCACCATTTAGCTCCCAATCATCAGGTATAGGGCAATCTTCCAAGAAGTCTGCTAACACTTGTCCTTCTATAGCCTTTTGAGGGATGTACACAATTTCAATTTGTTGAAATTGGAGATACCACATTGTTAATCGATCACTAAGGACAGGTTTTGACATCATGAACTTGATGGGATTTGCTCTGAAACGAGACGAACGACATTAGATTAAAAGTTGTGCTTCAACATTTGGATTGACAAGACTAGTGCCAAACATAACTTTTCGATAGACGAATAATTCAACTAGTTTTGTGTCATCATCTTGCTCAAGCAGTAAAGAGAGTTTTCTTTCCTTTAACTATTTTCTTGGGCCAACAGTACTCCAACAGAACTTTCTTGCGCCTCAATGTATATTATTAATGGCTTTCCATGTATCGGGGCTGCGAAAACTGGAGGCTTCATCAAGTAGGATTTAATGCTCTCAAAGGCATTGCTACAAGTTTTATCCCATTTGAAAGGGATACCTTCCTTCACAAGGCGACTAAATGGTTAGCACCTCCCATCTAGGTTTGAGATGAATCTCCTAAAGTACGCTAACTTTCCCTGTAGACTTTTCAATACATTAGTATCTCAAGGCTCAAGCATTTTCAAGATTGCATCTACTTTGACTTGATCAATTTCAATCCCTCTATGTCGGACAATGGAACCAAGGAACTTTCCGAAAGTAACTCCAAAGGTGCATTTCAATGGATTCTTCCTAAGTTGGTACCATCGGAGAAACTCAAACACTATTCTCAAGTCTTTCAAGTGGTCGTCCCTCTTTCTTGAGTTTACCACTAAGTCGTCCACATTGCATTCGATACACTTGTGGAGAAGGTCATAAAATATATTATGCATAGCTCTTTGGTAAGTATCACCAGCGTTCTTCAATCCAAAAGGCATTTCCTTGTAGCAATAAATACCCTTTGGTGCCATGCGAATTTGGTTATAGCTTGATAAACCATCCATAAATGACATTGCCTCATACCCAGTAGTAGCATCGATCATTAGCTCTGCTACTTTTGGGTCCAAACTAGGATCTCCTTGTAACGCTAAGAAAGGACATCCCTGATCTTCTTGAGTAACTCAATATAAGTGCTTTCTTCATCAACCTCTAGTAAAGCACTTAGGTAGGTGGGTCTTGGTTCTTCGTTGGTGCCAAGGTTAACTTCTTTTAAGGCATCAACTGCCATCTTCACCTCTTCTTCAAGTTCAGATGGAGCATCTTTCACATCTCCATATTATTGAGGGTCCCCATCGTTGATGGATATGTGATAACACGGTGAAGCATCCAATTCTGCATGACCCTCCATTGAAGATGGAACACCATTCTCGCCTTGTGCAGTAACATGATACATAGAACCCACACTTTCTTCATCTTTGTCACGTTCCTTAGTGTATACCACAATATATGGCTTTACCTTCAGTACTTCTTTAGATGAAACCATAAGTTTGTTTGCCGCCTCATTCTAGAAGGAACCAAACTTTGGAAATCCTTAGATATCCTCTGAATTTTGGGCGAAGCGGGTGTTCTTATGCTTTGATAATTTCTCTGGAACTTGTTCCTCTTCTTTAATGGACCCAATCTCTAAAAAATGGAATTCCACATAGTTGATTTTCCAAGTCGATCAAAGACAGAAGGCTTGTTAGAAGCGACAGATTCACCTTGTACTGTGATATTAGGCCTTTCTGCCCAATTTAACTTGTTCTTTCAATTTTCTATTAGCGCTGATTTTAGTGGTTGTTAAACAGTGATGCTAGCTTAGACATCGTTCTCATGACTGATTCTTGTTTGATTTTTCATTAATTTGTGGCAGGCCCTCTTTGTTGTTATCGTAGTAAAGTTGATATATTACTATGTTTATACCTTTGTGAATCAACTACAACACATGAAGTAGAAATCAATATTACATTCTCCAATTCTTCTCAATTCTCATCATAACCATTTAAAAGAAAATTGCTTCGAGAAAATGAAAAGTAGACGTGTCAATTAGCTATCCGTAAATAGCTTCACCCCCTTGCCCTAAAAAATATGGGTGGATGAAAGCATTTTTATTATTCATAATAAGTCTCTTTGCAAGTTCTTGGGGGTATGTCCGATGTTCAATGTATCTCAACTTCAAATTTTTATCATGCTTGTTTAAAAATTTAAACAGATGATAGTATCATTTATGTACTTGTCTGAAACAAAAGAGTACAAATTTTGTCTCACGTCATATTTAACTTTTGTTTTTGCTTGCCTCTTTGTAGAAACTGCTTCGAGCTTCAAAATTTTTTGCAGGTTCCATCATTTTGATGCGCCAGTATGGTGATCTCATGGCTATCTAAGGAGCCAAGATATACATTCTGTCACGACCCAAAATCCGCTAGTCGTGATGACACCTAATCTAACCCTCTAGGTAAGCTAACTATTAACTATCAAATTTCAATAATGTTACCAAGTCAATTAAACAGAATAGATTATCTAAAATCTATTACATTCCCAAGGACTGGTAGTATAAATCATGAGCTTATAAGAATATAGTTTACAAAGCAGAAATGAAATAAATACATAGTCTGTTTGAATAGTACATAAGCAACACAATTTAATCTAAGACTACCCTGAACAATAGAGGTAGCTACAACATAGATGCGGGTACATCTTCAAATCCAGCAACCCTCGAACACAACAACAACTGTAGCCAACATCTGTACGCAATGTGCAGAAGTGTAGTATCAGTACAACCAACCCCATGTACTGAGTAAGTAACAAACCTAACCTTAGGTTGAAAGCAGTGACGAGCTAACACCGGGTCGGGTCGAACACCAATATTTCCACAAGAGTTCATAACAGCACAAATGCAAGTATAAGAGGTTTATCTCAGTAGTAAAAATACTCAACTCGTTCACAATTCCAGAAAATTGGTATGCTGTTTAAGTATCTTCGTAAAAATTCAATTCTTTCGCTAAAATTGCAAAAAATACAGGTAAGTTTGAAAACTGTGATTTTTCTCAAAATCCTTTCATTGGTAAGCGAGAAGTTTGATTTTACTTTCCTAATAACGAGTATAAAATCCCTCTCTATGCCCGCATATAAATGTGTGTAAAAATCATGAATGACGTGATACCATACAACATGAGAAAAATGCATCTCTATGCATGTATGTCATGTATGCATATGAATACCATGTATTCCAGAGATGAATCACGTACTCACACTCTCAGAGTACTCAATCTCATTATCCCACTTTTTCCACTCATCAATGCTCAATCACGCGGTACTGTATATGGCCCATACGGCCCAGAGAAGATCCATCCCGGAGTATATGCACCACTAATAACCAATCACTCAGTACCGAGGAAGGCCAATCCAACCCCATGGAGAAGATCCATCTCCAAGTATATAATTCTTCAAACAAGATCCATGTCCAGGGAAGATCCATAACTCAATATAATCAATCGTTCTCACTGGGGGTGTGTACAGACTCCGGAGGGCCTCCTACACCCCAAGCGCTATCATAAGCCATATAAAAGCATAAATCAATATAACATGCTGCGGCGTGCACCCCGATGTCCATCAGGCTCTTAGTGTCACTCAGCCATCAATATCTTCAGTCTCACACTCGGGCTTACAATGTAATGGAACTGGCCCGACAATAATGATATTGTCACGAACCAAAAATCCCTAAGGTCGTGATGGCGCCGGACATCCATGTTAGGCAAGCCAACTCATTAATTAATTGAAATAAATTTCCAGTTTTAACATTTATGAGAACATTTCCTTTCACTTAATTACACATTAACAAAATAAAAGCCTGTTAATTAAAAACCATGGTTTAAAGATTACACTTAAGCAATTATATCCCAACAAATATCCCAGAACCCGGTGTCACAAGTACATGAGCAATTTCTAAGAGTCTATACAATCATTACAAGCATGTCCGAAATACAACTGGACAAGGGAATCTTAAAATGAAATAAATACAGTACGAAGGAGTCTCTGTCAGCTGCGGAACACCTTCCGGATGATGCAGCTCGCCTAATTCTTCCTCCTCTTGCTATGAAAGTACGTGTGCATTAAAATGCACAGCAACTGTAGCATGAATACAAAAACAACGTGTACTCAGTAAGTCGCCCGCCTAACCTCAGAGGGATACTGACGAGAAGTCAAATTAGACACTTACTAAAGGTCAATTTAGAATATTTAGGTATGACACTAAGCATGATTTATCACAGGCAATTTATCAAAATCAGGATTTAAATATTTTTCAACTCCTTTCACGTTTGACACTTTATATCTTTGTCATATTAACAATTAATCAACAAGGTGATTTAATCAAATAATAATAAATCGACAGGAAGGAACAACTTATTCCAAATCTCCTTTTATTAACTTTAAATCTCTGTCATTTCACTTGATAATTTAATATTTCAGGCTAGTAATCAGGCGAAATCATAGCAAATACGCGCAAATATCATGCGCAAGCAATGCCGAGGGTCGAACGGCACGGACCAAGAATAATAAATTGTGCACTGCCAAAGGGTCGAATGGCTCGAACCATAGATGCATCTATCTGCCCCGCTCGCGAATCGATCATGCGACGCGGTTAAAAATAATACAGCTAACTTTCTCGCGAATCATACAAGCGACTCAGGTGCTCATATGAATACATCCACAAATATAGGGTCATCCTGCTCGCGAATCATCCATGCGACTTAGGCACCCAAAATTACACATATCCACATAATAATTCCGTATTTTATCAAGATACAGTTTTTTCTCAAGAAAGTGGTAAAATTCTTATTAAAAGAAACATGAAATATAGGTTTTGATATCTTTGTTTTTTGAAAGTTATTTGTCAAGTTTAATGATACTCCATGACACAACCCAGTCCATGTACACAAATATCCACAGCAGAATCAATTCTCTTTCTAGAAGATTAACAAAATGAACTCTATCTTCCTTTTAGATATTCAATTACGTTTTCGATTATATTAGCGGTTTAATATTACAGGCAGGATTACAAGCACACACATAAGGCATGCTAGTGGGTCCTACACTACCCGGACATGGCATAATAGCAGCTACGCGCGGACTCCCGTCACCTCGTGCATAAGTAGCCCCCGAACATAATAGCATGTACTGATTTAATTCATCTAGGGGACGATTCCCCCTCACAAAGTTAGAAAGGAGACTTACCTCGCTCAGAAATTCCAATACCGGCTTCCAAGCTCCTCCGATTACTCCAACGGATGCACAACGCTCCGAAACTACCACATAACGGCAAAGCAATGAAAGTTCATTCTAATACTCTGAACAAATTCAAATTATACACTTTCCCAATCCCGCTCGGAGAAATGACCAAAATGCCCTCGGGCCCACGTGCCCGAAAATCCGAAATTTCTCGAAGATACATTCTACCCATAGCTCTACTAGTTCAATCATGGAACTTACTCTACATTCCATACTCAAATTCGTGGCTAAATTCCAAATTTACAATTTCTAGGTTTCTTCAAAAATTTCCAAAATTCCTACCAATTTCCATGCCTAATCCATGCATATAATCTTGTATTTATCTAATAAACAGAAGGAATTTACTTACCTTGATGCCTGATGAAAATCCCCCTTGAAATGCTCTCCAAAATCGCCCATGACAAATGAAAAATGGGTGAGAAATGAAAAATACCCAACTTTAAAACATTCTGCCCAGGCCTCATTTCGCACCTGCGGTCCAATAGCCACTCCTGCGGCTCCGCACCTGCGGAAGTTGCATCGCATGTGTAGCTCCGACTCAACCCAGCATCTCTCGCTTTTGCGGCCCCTTCTTCGCACCTATGCTTCCGCTGGTGTGACCCATCTTCCGCACCTACGGCCTTCTTAACTCCTGTCCAAAACTCGCACTTGCGGTGCCCTTAGCCGCACCCGCGGCTCCGCACCTGCGGTCAAAGCCTCGCATGTGCGGTTAGGCCAGATGACAGCATCTTTTAGCCTTCTTCAACTTCAAACATTGATACGTTAACCACCAGAAATCAACCCGAGGCCCCCGAAACCCCGTCCAATTATACTAACCTATTCCAAAACATAATGTGGACTTGCTCGAGGCCTCAAATCACATAAAACAACATCGAAACCACGAATCGCACCCAATTGCCAACTTTATGAACTTGGGAATTTCCAACTTCTTCATCCGATGCCGAAACCTATCAAATCATTACAGACTTGCTCTAACTTTCAGGATCGCATTCCGACCTAGATATTAAAACTTCCGGTCAGATTTCTCAAAAACCTTCAAATTTCTATCTTTAGCCAAATGACTTCAAAATGACCTACAGACATCCAAATTCACTTCTGATCACGCTCCCAATTCCTGAATCACCATATGGAGCTATTCCTAGACTATGAATCCCAAACGGACATCAACCTCACTGAAATCCACTTCAAGCCCAAATTCATGAAATCATCCTAAAATTCTAACTTCCACAATATATGTCGTAACGCTCCCGGGTTATCCAAACCTCGAGGCGGACATACACCCAAGTCTAAAATCATCGTATCAACCTGCTGGAATCTTCAAATCTTGATTCGGAGGTCGTTTACTTAAAATTCCAATCTTAGTTGATTTCTCCAAATCAATTCTAAACTTCCTGAAATTTAATTCCGACCATGCCCACGGGTCATAATACATGACACGAAGATGCTCACAACTTCAAACCGTTGAACAACGCGCTAGAGCTCAAAACGACCGATCGGGTCGTTACATTCTCCCCCACTTAAACCGACGTTCGTCCTCGAACGTGCTAAGAACTGCTCTGGAGTTACCTGGAATCACTTTTAAACATTTTGAGCACCTTCTCGAGCTACCTCAACCCAGTCGAGCATAATAACTTGATCAAATCTTGATATTTCTTCTTTATCCATATAATAAGCTCAGAATTCATTCAAACACCTGAAATTTCTCTGCCAGACCTAGTTCCAACATATAAACACCGCATCAACTACAACACGATATACCAGATCATAAATGTATACCATTGGTGAATTGATACCATGCACCGCACAACTCCTCATCTAACCACAATGACGTTCCCTGAACCTTAATAGCCAAAATTCCACGAATCTGGTGGTCCTGATGCTCCTCGTAACAAATATAGAGACATCCTACCATAATGCTGACGATACCACCACAACGGAGGAAATGCGCAGAAATTCATACCTAACTGCAGAGTTAATAAATCATTGAATGCCTCATCTTGACTAGAATAATCACTATTTGTTCTTTAATATACACTTCACATAGCCTTATCGCACTGATCCCTGATACGATAGTCTCGTCTCACCCAGTATGAACTGCTCAGACAACAAATCACCCCAAACATGACCAACAACCTCACATGATACCATATCGCACCAATAGACCATAACTCGAACATGATAATAAGAAATGACTCAGGAAGGAACAATTCAACTTACGCAACAAATTTGAATTCTTATTAGAAAATAGGAAGTAGAACACAAGAAAATAAATATAGGAACCTTACTCATCATCACTCTGTTGCGGCGTGCAATCCGATTTGAATAACATACCCGTGGCAACGTGCCACCCGATCCATACATAAAAT
>ML370062.1:3084-20395 GCA_005239525.1 Nicotiana knightiana
TGTGTGTGTGTGTGTGTGTGTGTGTGTGTGTGTGTGTGTGTGTGTGTGTATATATATATATATATGTATATATATGTGTGTGTGTGTGCGCGCGCGCGATCACGCCCAACTAAGAGTTCGGAGTCGAATCCCACAGAGAACTAAGGGTTAGCTATAGTTGTTTAATATCACTAAGTAGACAAGCTCGAACAATTTCTAAGTTATAAAGAATGTGATTTTTTAATTCTAAACTAATTACTAACAAATCTAAAAAGCAGTAAAACTATCAATTAACTAGGATAAGGGTTGAAGACAAGATTAAAGAGGTCTAGAGTTATGATTTCCTCAATTGTCGGAATCCTCCCTGCTATGCCTCCTATAATTTCGCCTAAGTATTCTTTACCGATCGTGAGTACTTTGGTTGTCATAATTCTCTCTCGAGCAACTACCATAATTTACTAGATGTATTCTCTAGAACTACACTAGCTGGCACTAATTCACCGCTCACTACAATCGCACCAAGGTTTCGTATCTATAATCCCGCATTTAAACCCCCCGTATTGATCTCTCACATACATCAGGAGTGATTTTGTTCAACAACTATCTAAATGTGTACTCTCTCTCAAGCAATGCGCCACTAAATAGGTACAGTCAATTGATGGTCATTCAATCAACAGCAACAACAAATAGTTGAACAAATAGAGAAATCCAACGGCTCAATTATATAAAAACATAACAAGAATTCATCCTCCAAAAGGTTCTATCTATACCCTAGATAAGAAATTAGTTATTCATAATAGTATGCAGAACTACCATACTAGAATTCATAACCAATAATGGAAATAAAGGAAGAAAGAGGGAAAAACGTGAAGTTGAATCCTTCTCCTTGCTCCTAAGGTGTTCTTGCCTCCCTAAAGTCTTCTCTACTTCCAACTCCCGCAACTCCTGCAAGAATTAACACACAAACACACTCAAAACATGCACTTTTCATCCTTTATCACCACGCCACACTTAAACTCTTGCTCGTCCTCGAACTTCTTAAAATTAAGCGCATAGGCAAGAAATACCTTTCAAAACATACTCAAGCATCACACCAATGACAATGGTTTGTAACAACACTCTTCATACCTTTCCTCAAGTTTTAAATACATACCAAGATCATTTAAAATATTCATGTGACTCTTTCTAACATCCTCGCCTCAAACTTGACTCTAATACATTCCACACTATGACTCGCTCCTTGTGCCAACTCAAAAATCAAGGTCTCCACCAATCCTTTGCAAAATCATGTGTCTTAACCAACAAACCACAAAGAGAAAGTAGTCCACACACTCAAATATAAGTTTAAGTATATTTTAAGGACTATCAAATCAAAAGAATTTGCTCACTCTCACAACGGAACTCTTATGCCACCCAAGTTCGTATCATAGGCTTGCTTGTAGTGTAAATCTCTATTAATTTAAGCTTGCAAAGTCTAGGATCAAGCAGGACTTTATAGGTTGTAATGTACGCTAACGGACAAGTAGGATATATTTGAAAAAACTAGTGACTAACCCTCAGAAAAAATTTAATACACTACACTTCTCTTCTAAGCACCTTCTTGTCATGACCAATTCAATGTCTTGCCATGAAACCATACACTTTTAATTCATTCTTTATTAAGTACATCAGCATATAGATATCTACTAAGCCATCCAAAGATATGGAGGTGTTATTCTTTTTTTTTTCTTTCATTTATTCCTTCTTCTTTTTTTCACTCTCCTTAATATGGAATTTCTGGCTAGTACATTTTTTATACACAAGTGCACCTTGCCTGTCATTCTACAGTTCCACTCAAAAGCTACGGAATCTCTTTCTTTACTCTTCTAGCTACTTAAGTGCTTTAGGAGGTAAAGGTTCAACAAGATTTGATTAAGAGCAAATAGAATTCGTCTTGTAATGCGGTTGCCAAAGAAAGGTCTAATGCTCAAAAGGGTTGACTACGGATAATATTAGCATTAGTAGGCAAATAGGCTAAATGGTCAATCAAAAAAAGATTATATCACTTCCCAAACTTACAAGACTTAATCATTTCGCTTTGACTCAGACACGGGGAAAGTTCTAGACTAGAAAAGATGGCACATAGTATTCCAAAATCTCACCTCATACAATGCACATGACTCACTCAGGACGGCTCGGACCTGATCCTCAAGTTAAAGCAGCTAGCACAGTCATCATAAAATTGAAGCAAACGGGAATTAATCACAAGAGTCGAAAGATGAGCCTCGGTGTAAAAATAAAGTCACATACATTTTCAAGGCATGTAATTACAAAGATCATGAAGAAACAACTTAGTTCAAATGCTCCGGACCTAAGCCCCGATATAAAACATGTCAAAAGAACAAATACTCAAGTTTTGCCCATTCCATTATCAGTTCAAACAAAAGAAAAAAAGAATTTTTTTTGTATTTTTCTTTGGACTTTAAACACTCAAGAAAACTGTCTAGGAAGACCATCGTCGGGAAAAGTCATTTTTTGAAGACTCTACCTACAAAAAAAAGTTACTATCCGGTTCAAAGAATCATCCTTTGGAAAAGAATCGTGGACATACGAAAAACCAAGAGGGATTATTTCTACTAAATTAATTTTTTATTTTTTATTTTTTTAACACACATTAAGTAACACAACTAAAATAGCATAGAAAACCATCCAAACAGTCTCTTCACGTCACGCTAAAAATTGTGCATTGTTCTGAATTCACGCCCATAAATACTTGAGGGTAAAATAAACTCCCTGGTAGGCCGAAGAATTAGCATCTCATGGGAACTCAGACTTCTCCATACTTGATTCTTTGTGCGGGCACCCCACACTTAGTTCTAATCATCTCTATTTCTTTTGCGCTCTTCCAATGTCCTTGATTTCGATGCTCCTAGAGAAATCAAAAGCAACACTACAAGAATAATACAATAATTAAAAAAAAGGTAAAGTTGGGTTGCCTCCCAACTAGCGCCTGATTTAACGTCGCGGCACAACGCGAATCACTTTTTGCCTCAACCTCGAGCTTATGAATTGAACCCTAAGTTTTGCTCAAGCTTATGATGGTGCTCCTGTGGTGGGTGGAACGAATCTAGTTGGCCCAAGAAAACAATGTAGTACTCTGCACTTCTTGGCCTTTAAATGAGGTGTGTAATCCTGACTTTCCGACGAAGGAGAATTCCATAATGTAGACACCTTGTTCCTCATTCCTTGACTCCTCAATTGGCTTGGATGACTCTATTTTCATATCGTCATCAAAACACAATGTGGAAAAATACTTGGAGTGTGTACCAATATTCTCAACTACATGAACATTGGGATTGTCAACATCCTCAACATCGATGACACTAGATTCAACTAAATATGTATCCTCAATGTCCATGGTTGACTCTAGTATCTCTTCTATAACATCGGCATCCTCAAATTTTGGTTTGATTGATTGTTGGTGTTCTACTATGGACCCCTCTATCGGCACCTCAATTTCTGTCTCTAATGCACACTGCTCCTGGTTACTATTCATAGTATTATCTTGTTGAGTATTTAAAGCCTCAACCAATTGCCTCACTTGTGTCTCCAGGTTAAGAATAGTTGCCTCTTGTCTTTGGATAGTAACCCATTGTCTTTGGTTAGTACCTCCTAGTCTTTGTATTTGCAGTTGTTTCTCATTACTTCGCTCCATGGGGAACTTTAACATATCTTTGATCTCCTTCAGATTAGCTTTCCCGGGTTCGTTGTTCCTGTTAACCTCACAAGAAAAATTAGAACCATCATAATAAGGGTTTAGGGAGGATAAAAAATACGGAAAAGGGTCTAAACTACCCCTATTGTTTACTAAATGGTTTACAAATACCCTCCGTCCATCTATTCGTCTGAAAAAGCACACAACGTTATTTATATACCTAAAATTTTGGTAAGGTCCAAAATTGACCCTCTACTATGGTATATTATTTACTTTTACCACCCATTATACTTTTCATCCAAATCTATCCCTGCCATTAACAAAGTTTGTATAATTTTCCCTAACCCTAACGTCTCTCAACTGTGGCAGCTGACCCCTCTAATATTTTGTCCATGTCAGCAGCCAAGTCAGCAGGTCCCACCAAATAAAATGCCATGTCAGCATTGGGTTTCCTGATCCAAACTCACATATGGTTTTGCTGAAAAACATTCGATTTAATTCTCAAGATTTAATTGAGTGATGGGTCATATTAAATTCTTGATTTGGGTTTCAAAAAAAATTTGAACTTTCATCAATCCGTCCTGAAATTTAAACCATTACCCCATCATATTACCCCCAAAACTTATTGAAATCATAAATAACCAACCAAACATTAGGAAAATGTGGGACCTATGCCAACCTTCATAATCTTCTTCATATGTTTAAAAGTTTCCACCATTGCTAAACACAACATATGAAGGTATCCAGCTCACGTGTCTGTTACTATTGATTCTACAGCACGTACCAAACAATTTGAGTTTGAACTGAATTTGTCCTCACGTTAAGAGATGATAGTAGTGGGCTTATCAATAGCTTAGGTTTATATAAAGTTGTGGTTACAGTACCACCTGAAAATTTGCTTGCAAATTTATAAGAATGAGAGGATGACAAAATATGGTCGCCAACGAATTATTCAACACCGGGCCTGGCAGGTGATGGTATTGATTTGAAAGCCGAAAAAATTTTTAGTCATAGATCTGCCGTATCTACATACTTTCAATGAATAAAACCAAACCACATCACGAAGGACGACCATTTTCAACTATTTTGGGCAAGGTAATGCCAGTGAAGGCATGGTGACAGTCACCGGATTCTGGCAGCGTGGCCAGATGAACGAAAATAAAGGGGGAACAGCGGCTGAGCATATGAAAGCTGGACGAGCACCTGGTATGAAGGTCCGACGGCCAGCCGATGACCAAATCCGGTGGCGGCAATCACTAGCAGAGAAGAGGAAGAAGGGAGCCGCCCCTTTGTTCTCTCAAAGTAATTATTGCATTTATTAAATTAGAAATGTTTTGTTTTTTATCTTTTTCTAATTTTGATAAAGAAACATAATTTATTTGAAGATTAAATTACTCTCAATGGTGACATGGCATTTTATTTGGTGGGACCTGCTGACTTGGCTGTTGACATGGATAAAATATTAAAGGGGTCAGCTGCCACAGTGGAGGGACATTAGGGTTAGGAGCAATTATGCAAACTTTATTAACGGTAGGGATATATTTGGACGAAAAGTATAACGGGTGGCAGAAGTAAATAATATACCATAGTAGATGGCCAATTTTGGACCGTTTCCCCCTAAAATTACCCTTCCTTTTAATGGCAGCAGACATGTGTCCCACTTTTAATGTGTTGGCAATACTTTATTGGGCCACATGGATCCTAATTTCATTTTATACATATGAGTATAATATACTCATCCCATTTGTTTGACCTGCCCCATTATTCTCTTTTTTTCTTTACTATTTTTCTCTTTATTTCTTACCACCTTGACTGGACGGGGATTATGACCGAAAATCGCAAACCAAAAAGCTCTCCAAAGACCTCGGTTGACTTGCCTCCTTGAAACCCAACTCAAAAAATCAATCACCAGTGGTGAAGAAAGTGAGTTTTCAGATCTTGTTTTGAAGAAAATTGAGGGTTTGGTTTTGGCAGTGGGGTGTTTTTGGGTGGTGTTGTAGTTGTTTCGCTGGAGGAAATTGGCTGGATTTCATGATGGTTATGAAGATGCTTTAATGACTGGTTTTTGGGGGTGTTAGAAGGCTAAGATTTGGAGAAAATGGATGATTACATGGCTGAAATGGGGTGTTGTTTTGGAGTTGTTGCATGGTGGCCAGTACTAGCTACATTTTAAAGCTGTTTAGGGTGTTTTTTGGTGGTTTTGCAGTTGTTTTTGGGTAGAAACGGGTTATTTTGTGGGCTGGTTTTTGGGTAGGAGGAAAGTGAAGGATGGCGGATGTAGGATAAGAGGAATTGTGCGACGATAATGGTGGAGATGATTTGTAAAGTGAAAAATGAGATTAGTGAACTGAAAATAGAGAGGAAGGAGAGAGAAATGAAGGAAGCTGTCATTGTTGTTTATTTTCTTTTCAAGGCAGGTAGAAGAAGAAAAAAAAAAGGGGGGGGGGGGGGGGGGGGGGTCTGGTGGGTGGACTAGGTGTGTTGGGTAATAAAGAAAAAAGAGTAAAGAAAAAAAAGTATAGAAAAAAGGAAAAAAATAATGGGGCGAGTATATTGTACCCATATGTATGAAGTGAAACCGGGAGCCACGTGCCCCAATAAAATATTATCAATGCATTAAAAGTGGGGCCCACATCTTATGCTGTTGAAAGGAGGGGTAGTTTTAGGTTTATAAATAATGTTGTGTGCTTTTTCAGATGAATAGATGGACGGAGGGTATTTGTAAACCATTTAGTAAGAAATAGGAGTAGTTTATGTCCTTTTTCCGTAAAAAATCTAACGACAACCATGAAAGTGACCATCTTTACCACCATACATATCACACACATTCCATACATAAGATTGAGTTGGTGCACATAACTTGCTCTCGGAATATTTTGATATTTTGTCATGGGTAGTTTCCTCCACAATATGCATAAGGAGGATCAAAAATAGAATTACCAATATCCAAATTCTCATAATTCCAAGATGTCGTGTCTCTCAAATCAAAAATAAAACAAAATAAAAAAATATTCAAACTTGACACCAAGTAATACTTACAGCTACAGTTAGTTCCTCGGCAACGGCGCCAAAATTTGATCACGCCCAACCCTAGTCCTAAAAAGAATAAGCGGTTGCTCAAATATAATCTGGTCTAAGAGTCCGGAGTCGAATCCCACAGAGAACTAAGGCTTAGCTACAGTTGTTCAATATCACTAAGTAGACATGCCCAAACAATTTTTAAGTTATAAAGAATGTGATTTTTTAATTCTAAACTAATTAACTAACAGATCTAAAAATTAGTAAAGCTATCAATTAACAAGGATAAGTGTTGGAGATAAGATTAAAGAGGTCTTGAGTTATGATTTCCTCAATTATCGGACCTCCCTGCTATGGCCTCCTATAATTCCGCCTAGGTTTTCTCTACCGATCGTGAGTACTTTGGTTGTCATAATTCTCTCTCGAGCAACTAACACAATTTACTAGATCCATTCTCTCGAACTACACTAGCTGGCACTAATTCGCTGCTCACTCGATCACAATGCACCAAGGCTTCGTTATCTCTAATCCCACCTTTAAATCTCTCGCATATGTTAGGAGTGATGTTGTTCCACAACTACCTAACTGCATACTCTCTTTCGAATTTATTTACTTGCTCAATTATATAAACACATGACAAGTATTTATCCTTCAAAAGGTTCTATCAAAACCCTAGATAAGAAATTAGCTATTCATAATAGTACGCAAAACTACAATACTAGAATTCATAACCAATCATGAAAATAGAGGAAGAAAGAAGGAAAAACGTGAAGTTGAATCCTTGCTCCTAAGGTGTTGTTTCCTCCCCCAAAGTCTTCTCTCCTTCCAAAGTAGTGTCTCCCCCTTCAAAATCACATTTTAGAATGTATCTATAGCGACTAGGGTTTATATGGGGCGAATTTTCCTTCTAGAAACGCAGAGTCTCATATCTCATATTCTCTGGTTTGATAGATTTCTTCTAAATATATATTGTTGAATATATTTACTTGCGGGTAAAATATAAATAGATTTCTTCTATGTATATAATTTTACTTGCGAGTAAAAATTTTATTATGGTGAATTGAATCCTTTAAAAGAGTAATACACTATTGTTTGAGACAAGAAGTTGAAGTTGGCATTAAACTTTAATCTAAACATCATCTAAATTGCATGTCGGGCATTCCAATCGATTTCGTACAAATTAGGAAGTTTTACAATGTAGAAATATATAGTGGTAATGTTGCTTAGAGACTCCATGCATGCAAAGTTAATATCCGCAAATATTACACGGTTACATATATATACGTATATATTACTTGGAGTCTCATTTACATAAGCCAAACACTAAGCTATATATCCAAGAATAAGCTATTTGATCACTCCACAACCACAAGAATTTAATCACCACAACCACCTCCACCACAGCCGCCGCCGCCTGTTCCACCGCCTCCTCCACCTCCACGATAGTACCAGTCGTCGTCCTTCTCGCCGTTAGAGGAGTCCCCACAAGCTAAAATGACCATTGAGATCATTAAAATAGACATAACAACCATTCCAACCATTATCATCAGCTCTGAGCCCTGAATTGCTGAGCCACCATCTCCCACACCATAAGATCGCGCCATAATATTTCTGTTTAATTAGACTTTAATTAATTCTCCACAGAAATAATTATGCTGCTAATTAATCTCATGATCCAAGGAAACAATCTCTTAACAAGTTTATATAGGCCTTTTGTGATGTTTGGCTTGTAGACTTCGTTTACCCTTGATTAATCTAATTATTCTATTAATGTAGAAATTAGTAAAAGGTCAATGAAAATTACAACTTCGTTATCCAATAGTGGGTGACTTTGATTTGGTCATTGTTTATGTTGCTTGAGCTAGGCTTCAACTAAGAATATTATCGACTTTTTCCAGGTTCATGTCTTTCCTGGAATTTTCGAACATATAGTCTAATATTATCGGGTAACAGTCCGATCGATGACCCAAACAAATAGAAATTTTCTATAATAATCTGTGGACCAGATTCATAGAAGTTGTAAATTTAGATCTTTAATAAAAACAAATCTTGTCCATTCAATTGATTCTTTTGATTGATGTACTAGATTAATAGTCTGTTTGGCCAGGCTTTTTTTGGTCAAAAGTAATTTTTTCAAAGTTCAGGTATTTGGCCAAACTTTTAAAAGAAAAAAAAATATTTAAGTAGAAGCAGAAGCAGTTTTTGAGAGGTTGAAAAAAATTAGCATCTTCCCAAAAGTATATACTTTTGAAAATTATTTTTGAGAAAAATATATACTTAGAATCACTTTTTAAAAGTTTAACCAAACATTGCTCAAAAATAATTTTCAAATTAATTAGCCAAACATAAATTTTTTCTCACCAATAGTACTTTTTTAAAAAGTACTTCTAAAAACAGTGCTTTTCAAAATAAACTGAATTTAGGAACTTGACCAAGAGTAAAAATTCATTAATTGGCCCTTTTATTTAGCAGAGCCTACTTAAACATATTCCATCATAAAACTTAATGGATGTTCATGTAGTACTCCGTTGTAAATAAGCTTCCTGAAGAAGTTTATCCATATGGGACACTGCCGTAAATATGTTTATCTATTTAGTACTCTATTGGAAATAAGCCTCCTGAAGAAGCTTATCATTTTGGTACTCCGTTATGGATAAACATTACCTCCGGAAGAAGATTATCTACATCTGGTAGAGTAGCAGCTTGCAGTAGCAGCTTACACAACAGCTTCCTTTCTTCTATAAATAGAGGAGATTTCAGTTCATTATGTACATCAGTTTGAAAGTTCAATAATATATCAGTTTCTCTCTAAACTTGTCTTTAGTTTATTTACTTTACAGTCGTTATTTTATAACACGTTATCAGCACGAGACTCTGTCATCTCGAGCAAATACTTTGAAAGTATCAAAGGTACGAACTTTCTTTTTCTAAATAATGTCAAATCTTTCTAAACTTGAATTTGTAGCCCTGGATATATCGGGCAAAAGCTACATGTCTTGGGTGCTTGATGCTGAAATTCATCTTGATGCGATGGGTCTGGCAGACACCATCAAGGACAAAAATCAAGCATCAAACCAAGACCGTGCCAAAGCCATGATATTCCTACGCCATCACCTTGATGAAGGCTTGAAAATGGAATATCTCACTATTAAAGATCCAGTCATACTGTGGAATAATTTGAAAGATAGATATGACCACCTGAAGATGGTCGTTCTTCCACAGGCACGTTATGACTGGACTCATTTAAGGCTACAAGATTTTAAATCTATCAGTGAGTATAATTCTGCTATGTTCAGGATTATTTCCCAATTGAAATTATGTGGTGATAATATTACTGATCATGATATGTTGGAGAAAACTTTTACCACTTTTCATGCCTTGAATACTGCTCCTGCAACAGCATATCGAGAGATGGGATTCAAAAAGTATTCTGAACTTATCTCACATCTTCTTGTACCCGAACAACATAATGGGCTTTTAATGAAAAACCATGAAAGCTGACCAACTGGTTCTTGTCCAATCCCTGAAGTGAATGAGACGAACTTCCACCAAGCTAGCATGGAAGAGGTTGTGGCCCCAGTCGTGGTCATGGCCGTGGTCGGGGAAGAAAATCTAATCATGGTTATAATAATGCACCAAAGAACCCTCCTAACCACCAGCAATGGAAAAGAAAGGAACAAAAGCATGAAGCGGTGCAAGCAACAAATGCAGAAAATGCATGCTATAGATGTGGGGGGAAAGGGCACTGGTCACGTACCTGTCGTACGCCAAAGCACCTGGTTGAGCTTTATCAAGCCTCCCTGAAGAAGACAGACAAAAATGCTGAAGCAAATTTTATTTTTGAAGATAATTTAGACTTCATGCATTTGGATGTAGCTGATTACTTTGCACTCCCAGAAGGAGAAACAAGTCATGTAATCGCTGATGAATCTGTAGAAATGTAAATATTTTAATTTTTCTTGTTTGTAGTAGATGGTATGGTTATGTAATAGAAGTTACGTTTTGATAATAACGTTTATCATAATATATTTTGTTTATGTCGTTTTGAAAAATATGGATAATCCTCAAATTATGTTTGGATCAAAGACCAATCATGAAGATATTTGTGTAATTGATAGTGGAACAACTCATGTCATATTCAAAGATCATAAATACTTTTCTTATTTGCATAAGAAAAAAGCAAATATTTCTACAATTTATGGTAATATAAGTTTGATTGAAGGCTCCGGAAGACCAATTGTATTTCTGTCTAAGGGAAAAAAAACTTATTATAAACAATGATTATTCTCCTCCAAGTCCCGAAGAAACTTGTTGAGTTTTATAGATATCCGCCGAAATGGGTATCATGTTGAGACAATAGATGAAAAGAACGAGGAATATCTTTGTATTACAAAGAATATTTCTGGCCAGAAATGCATTGTAGAAAAGTTACCAACTTTATCTTCTGGCTTATACTATTCAAAGATCAGTGCAGTTGAAGCATACTCTATCATAAACCAGAAGTTTACTGATTCAAATACTTTTGAACTTTGGCATGGCCGTTTGGGCCATCCTAGGTCAATAATGATGAGACGAATTATTGAAAATTCAAGTGGACATCCACAAAAGAATCTGAAGATTCTTACAAATGATGAATTTTCTTGTGATGTTTGTTATCACGGCAAAATGATAACTAGACCATCACCAATGAAGGTTAGCATGGAATCCCCTGCCTTTTTAGAGCGTATACATGGGGATATATGTGGACCTATTCACCCACCAAGTGGGTTGTTTAGATATTTTATGGTCCTAATAGATGCATCTTCAAGATGGTCTCATGTGTGCCTACGATCATCTCGCAACCTGGTATTTGCAAAGCTATTAGCCCAAATAATTCGATTAAGGGTACAATTCCCAGATTATCCTATAAAGTCTATTCGCCTTGATAATGCTGGAGAATTCTCATCTCAAGCTTTTGATGATTATTGTCTATCAATTGGGATAAAAGTTGAACATCCTGTAGCTTATGTTCATACTCAAAATGGCCTTGCAGAGTCATTTATTAAACGCCTGCAATTGATAGCAAGACCACTACTTATGAAAACAAAATTGCCCACTATTGTGTGGGGACATGCTATTTTGCATGCAACATCACTCATTCGTCTCAGACCGACACATTATAATAAATATTCTCCGTCACAATTAGTTTTTGGTCATGAACCAAATATTGCCCATCTAAAAATTTTTGGATGCGCTGTATATGTGCCAGTAGCACCACCACAGCGTAGTAAGATTGGCCCACAAACAAGGTTAGGAATATATATTGGGTTTGAATCACCCTCTATTATTTACTATCTTGAACCATTGACGGGAAATTTATTTACTGCTCGATTTGCAGATGGTCGATTTAATGAAACAAATTTCTCACAATTAGGGGGAGAGAAAAAGGAAATCAAGAGAAATTTTGTGGAAAGTTTCATCATTATCTCATTTTGATCCACGTACCCATATATGTAATCAGGAGGTCCAGAAGATCATCTATTTACAGAATNCCAAAATAATATTATGAGGGATCTCCTGAAGAGACCCAAGATCTGATTAGTTCTGAGATTCCTGAAGAAATCAATGAACCTGAGAATCAGGTGAGTGAGGAACTTTTAATAAGTTCTACTGGTGATGGGATTAATTTAAATCGATCTGAAATTGTGGTAGATAATATTTTTGCATATAATGTTGCACTAAACATTATGCAATATAGTGAGGATCTTGAACCCCGATCTGTCGAAGAATGTCGACAAAGATCTGATTGGTCAAAATGGAAAGAGGCAATTTAATCGGAATTGGAGTCCCTTGCTAAAAGAGAGGTCTTTGGACTAGTAGTCCAAACACCTGCTGGTATAAAGCTAGTTGGTCATAAATGGGTTTTTGTGCGGAAAAGAAATGATAAAGATGAAGTTGAAAGATACAAGGCTCACCTTGTCGCACAAGGATTCTCACAACGACCTAGAGTTGATTATGAAGAAACATATTCACCCGTNGCCCGAAGCAAATTTAAAATCTCAGATTACAAAGATCTTTGTACAGTTTAAACCAATCTGGACGCATGTGGTACAATCGCCTTAGAGAATATTTGCTGAAAGAAGGTTACATAAATGATGTTATTTGTCCATGTATTTTTTTTAAAGAAAATGGCATCAGAATTTGTTATACTTACTATTTATATTGATGACATAAATCTTGTTGGAACTCCAGAAGAGCTCCAAAAGGCAATTGAATATCTTAAGAAAGAATTTGAGATGAAAGATCTTGGAAAGACAAAACTTTGTCTTGGTCTGCAAATTGAACATTTAGCAGACGGGATCTTTATCCATCAATCTGCCTATACAGAAAGGGTCTTAAAACGCTTTTACATGGACAAAGCGCACCCATTGAGTACACCAATGGTTGTTCGATCACTTGAAGTGAATAAGGATTTGTTCCGACCTCCAGAAGAGAATGAGGAACTCTTTGGTCCTGAAGTACCATATCTTAGTGCAATTGGTGCATTAATGTATCTTGCTAATGCTACAAGGCCTGACATTGCATTTTCTGTTAATATACTAGCAAGATATAGTTCTTCTCCTACACGGAGACATTGGAACGGGATTAAGCATATATTGCAATATTTAGAGGGAACTCTTGATATGGGTTTGTTTTATGCTAACAAAGATAGTGCAGATCTTGTTGGTTATGCAGATGCAGGTTATTTATCTGATCATCATAAAGCTCGATCTCAAACCGGATACGTATTTACTTATGGAGGTACTGTCATATCATGGCGTCCCACAAAGCAATCTATTGTTGCTACTTCTTCAAATCATGCTGAGATAATAGCTATTCATGAAGCAAGTAGGGAATGCGTATGGTTGAGATCAATAATTTATTTTATTCGAGAAAAATATGGTTTGGAATGTGAGAAAAGACCCACAATTTTATACGAAGACAATGTTGTATGCATAGCCCAATTGAAAGGAGGATTTATAAAAAGTGATAGAACGAAGCACATTTCACCAAAATTATTTTACACACACGATCTTCAAAAAAATGGTGACATTGATGTGAAACAAATCCGTTCAAGTGACAATCCGACATATTTATTCACTAAATCTTTGTCAACTTCAACTTTTGAGAAGATGGTATACAAGATTGGAATGCGGAGACTCAAATATCTGAAACAAGATTTTCATCAGGGGGAGTAAAATACGTGATGCACTCTTTTTTCCTTACTAAGGTTTTTTTCCACAGGGTTTTTCTTATAAGGTTTTTAATGAGGCACCTAGCAATGCGTATTACTAAATATGTGTACTCTTTTTCCTTCACTAGGATTTTTTTCCCACAGGGTTTTTCCTAGTAAGGTTTTAATGAGCCATATTATCTTTTAATGAACATCCAAGGGGGAGTGTTATAAATACATATTATATAATGGATGTTCATTTAGTACTCCGTTGTAAATAAGCTTCCTAAAGAAGCTTATCCATATGGGACACTGCCGTAAACATGTTTATCTATTTAGTACTCTATTGGAAATAAGCCTTCTGAAGAAGCTTATCATTTTGGTACTCCGTTATGGATAAACATTAACCCGGAAGAAGATTATCTACATCTGGTACAGTAGCAGCTTACAACAGCTTGCAGTAGCAGTTTACAAGCAACTTACACAGCAGCTTACAGTGGCAGCTTACACAGCAGCTTGCAGTAGCATCTTACACAACAGCTTCCTTTCTTCTATAAATAGAGGAGATTTCAGTTCATTATGTACATCAGTTTAAAAGTTCAATAATATATCAGTTTCTCTCTATACTTGTCTTTAATTTATTTACTTTACGGTTATTATTTTATAACAACATTTAAGATTCCTGATATATATCGTTAGGTCTTATGATTAACGATTTGCACACACATTAATACATAAAATTCTTTTTGCAGAATTATATATGTATATTGAGCCGCATAAAGAATGAACACGACCGTCCACATAAAAGCCGTAATTAGTGCAGAACCATTGGTCTACGGAAATATTAGTGATAAAGAATGTATTACTGATAAGTTCATGGAAGAAATCTTAAATATTTTGCTTTCTGTTTTTTGATGAAACTACAAAGTATAATATTTCATTTAGCAACTAATTAACCCATCAACAAATGATTTTTCTTCATATGCATGATACATAGAATATGATCGCAGACGCTCATGATCTGGCTCAAGGAAAACAAAAAAATATATATTCTGTTGTTAACAAGGAAAAATTTCGCGTTAACAATTACCTAAAGTTCCTAAGTATTAACACATAAATTGTTTTTCTTTTTACTATCCAGCTATTTCACAGGCGAAAGAATAAAGCACCAGCTGCACACAAGAACACCTAATTTAATGACCACCAGCATGCAAGTCAAAACTGAGAAAGCAAGAAACTTGTCCAAAAGATATATGGTAGCAACACAGAACCCTGAGCATCCGCTGATGAACGATCGTCGATATTCGCAGCTCAGAGTGTACAAAACTGAAGATGGCTCTTTGAACATATGCAAATCTAATGGTATTCTGGCCCTTCAGCTTTAGCAGGCAACATCAGAAACAACCATGTTCACTACTTATGGCTTTTTGGGCTTGTCCTCTGCAAATACAGATATTGGATTAAAATGGATGTGAATTGAAACATGATGTATCCAGCAAAACAAAAGATAATAGACAACATCATGTACACTCTACAACAAATAAAATCGTGCTGGTTGAGTGCACACAGTACCCGCGGATGACACAAAGAAAAACGGAAGAGACCAAAGATAACTAATATTCAAGAATTAGAAGCTTCAAATCCGCTAGCCACACATGACGAATCTGTTTTATTTCCTCATCATAGCAGACAACGGTATATATTCACATTTGAAATTTCTCTATCTAACATGCAGTAGAAGATGAGGAAAACCAAATGCTGCCATTAAGTGGACATCAACACGCAGAGGCGGATCCAAGATTTAATCTCTACGAGTTTAATTTTTAAGGTTTTTAGCAATTGAACCCATTGTATTTTTAAAATTATGGATACAGACCTACTATTTGTTACAATTTTACTACACTTTTGCACATAAATTTATGCTTTGCATAAAAGTACTAGGTTCATATGAACTCGATGCTACAACACTCCATCCGCCTCTGTTAACAAGGCTAAGAATATTCGATCTTTTATAAACGGATGTTATTTCTGTCCTGGGATTTCCTAATCAGCTCATTGTCTGAAATAATCACTGGCACGACTTCCACGTAAATTTGAACAGGAATTTTTCTGGATGTCTATTATAGTTCCAGAGCCTCGAGAAGTGAAGTTCCCTTTAACTCTTCCTCATTATTATGGAGTTTTTTCTTAAATGTTCAAAAAGAAAATTGCTGATAATGGTTAAGCACCATTCCAAGTGTGCTTAACTAAAAATCAGTAATGAATTCATAGCTCCAAGGCAAGTGTTCCCCCAAATCAGCCCCGCTTACTAAAAAGATGTTTTACCTTCAGCTGGTTCTCTAGATTGCATCCTCATGTGAATTAAAGCAGTGTCTATTTTTCTTAGTTGTCATATTCAGGAAGGACCGCATATCCTAGAAATTCCAATTGGCTCTTTATAACCGCAGCATTTGGATTTTGGAATTATCTGTGACCCCTCCTAAGCTACATGCCATATGCAAAATTTGAGAGAGAACTACTGACCGTATAAAGTTCTAACGTTATGGTATATGCAGAAAGGGAAAAAATGGGGAAGCAGATCTGATTGCTATCACAATTTGCAGACAGATTTACTTGAAGGATTAAAGATCATGATTATCTACTGCTGCCATGAAAAAAGAGAGAAGCAGAAGAATATTCTGCCATATGAAGCGGCTACCCATCAGGATATTAAGATTGAAATAACTGAGAGAATCTGATTCTAGCTGCTTAGTATCCCTAGGAATTTCCAAACTTGGGATCTCAACTAAAAACAGAGAATATATATATGATAAGGTAGTTATCAGAACAATATTACGTTTAACGAGACCCAAAATGGTTAACTGGTTATCTAATCTAATGCTAAACTGACTGACCATAAGCAAAGCAGATTAGTGTAACAGTGAAATAATAACAGATGTTATCGGTTAAAAGGAACACCAAAAAAGTAAATAAAACGAAGACCAGGAGCTGTCATATGGTAATTTCACGAAAAAGAAACACAACTTACGTATAGACTCTGGATCTATATGCACAAAGAAACTTGCAGCAACTATCAGATAGCAGAGAAGGAGCATCAGTCCTTTAAAGTAATTTGAAGTTCCATCCTGCAGGAAAAAAGGAAAGGTTAAACGGAAAGAAAAAAGTTGAAAACCCCAGGAGTGAAGCAAAACACAAAGGAAAGAAAGGGAGGATGAATAAGAGACATGATATATTTCTTTAACACCGATCAAGCTCCTCCTCAAGACTTGCAAAATCGTCAACAATCAGAAGCAAATATATTGCCTCTATAGACATTGTAGTTTTCAGGAAATTTGAGAAGACAAGAGTATTGTTTAATTCTTTCTCCAACATCAACCTCTAAATTGAAAGAGCACATAGAAACCAACAAACAAAAGTGAAAGAGGGGG